>CAEFZX010012146.1:0-51597 GCA_903066825.1 Alfaro cultratus | reverse complement strand
TTATTTTAAACCTGATATTTTTTTTTGTTTAAAAATATCCCGCCCCCTACCCCCCATCTTGCCCTCCTTTTAAACAACCAAAAAAAAAAAAAAAAAAAAAAAAAAAAAAAATAAAAATAGTGACTTCATCTTTAATTGAAGTCACTATTTTATAATCTAATACTTAAAAATATATATATTTTTAAAAAAACTTTAATTTTAGTACATTTATTAAATGGTAAAAAATAATTCCACATTAGGATTTTTTTTTTCTTTTACAAAGTCACTATTAGCATAATTATAGGAACTCCTAACGATTTTTGGTATAAATATAATCCATTGCTTCTTGTTTTTCTGGATGTGGCACAGAGGGAATAAACAGTCTTTGAATTCTCCCTGAACACTCAACCCCTTAGTGGAAGCATCATGCTGTGGGAATTATTTCCTTCAGGAGTGTTGGGGAAACTCAAAGTGGCACAAGGGAAGATGAAAAAGTTCAATTCAAGGCAATCCAAGAAAAGAAAAATGGATATAGAGCACAGGTGTCAAACTCCAGTCCTGGGGGCCACTGCCCTGCAACGTTTAGATGTGCCTCTGCTGCACCACACCTGGATAGAATAATTAGGTCATTAAGGCTCTGGAGAACTGATCTACACAAGGAGGAGGTAATTAAGCCACTTCATTCCAGTGTTTTGCACCTGTGGCACATCTAAAAACTGCAGGACAGTGGCCCTTGAGGACTGGAGTTTGATACCCCTGATACAGTGGCTGAAAAGACTTAACCCTTAGCTGAGGCAAGAATTGAAAATTACTAGCTATAGATGTGATCCACCCAGGTGTTTTTCAGCAAAAATTGGGCAACAATGGCTGGAAATATTTGATATTTGGTAGAGACATACCCACAAAGACTCGCAGCTGTTACTGCAGCAAAATATGGATACATGAACTATTGATTGAGCTAAATTCAAAACGCAAGCCATACGTTTTTGTTTTTTTATTTGTAAACAATCTTGAAGCCAATATGCTATGTTCCTTCAACTTCACATAATAAAGTACCATGTGTTGGCATATGGTATTGAAGTCTGAAGTTATGTGACAAAGCATGAAAAGGTTTAAGTGGAATAAATACTTTTGTATTCTACATTTGTTTAGCTATGAAAGGCACTCTCACAGTCATTTACCTTCATATGTACTTAATGACTGCATTTAATTGTCTAAAGAAATTTAAGAAGTTTCATTTACCTCCAATTAATGAGCTACTCTGCTCACAGAAAGTTTTATGTGTCAGACATCCAAAAATAGTTTCTGTGTATTGTGATTCTACACACAGTTCTCCCCACTGGCTGTTAGCACTGCGGGAAGATGGATGAAGAAAAATATTAGGTTTCCTCGAATGAAAACCTTCATCAAAGTGCTCAGAATCTCATGTTGGGTGAATGTTTTAATATTCAGTGAGACAATCTGCAGAATCTTCCAATATAATTAATGGAAATTGTACCTAAATGTTAGTAAAAACATACTTTCTTTGCAATAATAATCAGGCGATTAGCATAAAAGAGGAATTGCTTAGAAGTGTGCAAAAAAAAAAGAAAATCACTTCTGGCCCTCAAGATGCAAAGAGTAAAACAAAAAACCTTGAAAGTCTTGAGCAACACAGTCAGACTTTACACCTCCTGTCTTGGTATGCCCTCTAAAAAAAATAAGAAACTGAGCATGTTTTGACCTCTTGTCCGGTTTGGTTGTTCTTTAATGTTTCTGCAGAGACCAATGTGAAAAACTTCAAAAGGTAACAGACATCAAGCTGATGAGATCATGACAGTGGAGTCTTGAGACTGACTGCTACTTTGACCAAATCTGAATAATTATGTAAATATTTTAGTGCTCTATGTTTCATATATTTGCAAAAGGCAAAATCTCACCGTGGCACTTTGTGTGTAGAATAGTGTAAAATAACTGAAAGCACTTCATACAAATCTGTACAAAGCGCCTATGCATATATATATATATATATATATATATATATATATATATATATATACAGTGTATATATATATACACACATATATGTGTGTGTGTATCTTTATATATTATTCATTCATTTAATTTATGTTAATTTATGTATGTATGTATATATTTATATATGTATGTATATATTATTCATTTATGTTGTAAATAATTGATTTGGGCTTTTCATAAGACAATAGCAAACTTGAAATAACTACAAAAATGTAAAATAGATAAAGTAAATGCAGGTTTTCAAAACAACACAATGTCAAGAGCAGTTAAACGACAGCTCTAATTAATTTAAGAGGTAGTTAAACTGGGAATTAAAAAAAATAATCCCATGGTAAAAAGTCAAGCTGAACAACGTCCTATAAACTACGAGGTTATGAACTACACCAATGAGATGCGGGGTTTCGACAGCAGCCAATCAGCTTCTTGTGCGATGGCTCCGTCTCCGGAAGTAGAGGAATGGTAATTTGACAGTGAGCGAGTCCAGTTAGCAGCACTTCGTAGCTCCTCAAACTGACCTCCGCTCCCAACATGGCTGGTGTTCGAGCTCTTGGTGTTCTCTCAAGATTGTCAGCCAGACGATATGCTCTTCTCTCAGGTGGAGTACACCTTTTAGTGCTGAACTCTAACGGAACAAACACTGTGCGAAAAGTTATATTCTAAATACCGGGCTCTGCTAGGGTGTCCCTGTCGAGTTTAGCTAGCTGCTAGCTAGCTCAAATCAAATATCTGGAGCTGCATGTCACAACATGACCGTTTTGATAGTCTAACGCATATCTTTACGAGAATCTATACAGACATTTCTTGCAGATATGATTTTCTTTTTTATAAATTTTTTGTTTGAGGTTGCAGAATTTTGAATTAACTAGCAACGCTAACTAGCTCAATGCTAGGAAATCAATGGTGTGATAGCATCTGTTTTCGAAAAGAATAGTTGAATTAGATAATTTTGTTTAAAGCTGTAACGCAATGCCGTTAGCAATTAAGTTTGGATAGTTAGAGCTGAATTTGAAGCGCTGTGCCATTCATTCGCCATTGTGATGGCCACTGTCGCTGTGTTTGGTAGGCGGGGAATCTAGGTGAAGGGTCATTCTCACATAGCACGGCTACAACCACCTGAGGTCAAGGCAGTCAAATCTAAGCGTCTCATACGCAGAGTATACATTTATTTAAAGTTATTAAATATGAAACCAGATAATGTTTGAGTATGTGGAAAACATAGCACAGGGACAAGAATAGAGTCAGATGT
Source organism: Alfaro cultratus (assembly GCA_903066825.1). Taxonomy (NCBI): domain Eukaryota; kingdom Metazoa; phylum Chordata; class Actinopteri; order Cyprinodontiformes; family Poeciliidae; genus Alfaro; species Alfaro cultratus. The sequence goes on along the minus strand of CAEFZX010012146.1, from coordinate 48,356 downwards.
AAAACGTGAAACTGTCGGTAGTTTCATAGAGTTTCCAAAGCAATTTTGATTGAAAGAGCTTTAAAAGACATCTCAGTTGATATATATTGTGTTTAGGTGCAGAACTAAGAAAATTGCAGCATTTTAAGGTCTGACATTCTGGGTTAATTTGTTCCGTTCAGTTTACAATAAGACATGAAGAACTGTAATCTAAAACCTACTTTTCATTTTGAAAAATTGCATTATTTCTATCATTTTAGAAATAATTGCTAGAAAACTTTCTGCAAATTTTCTTGGATAAATGTTTTATTAGTAGTTGGATTAAATATTGACCGCAACATTAAACTTTAATAATCATTTATTAATGTATTTTCTTTTTACTATGGAAAAACTATGTTTACATAATATAACAACATAAACTGAGAATTTTGTGGCATGAAACAAAACAGAAATTCTTCTTGATTAATTTTTTTCTTTATGCAATTGTAATAATGTTCCAATTCCACTGTTTCCCCTCTCAGGCAGTACTTTCCGCACCTTCTCAGTAGCTCCTGCCATGCTTGGTAATTTATTTTCTTTATACACAGAATATGTGAATAATTTCTTCCTCAATTACATTGAAACAAATGTTCTCCTGCTTGTCTGATTTCAGCCCGAACACATGTCAACTACGAAGTCAAGAATGACGTCGCCGTCATTCGGATCAACGACCCAAACTCCAAGGTTTGAACTCGTTCGAGTTTAAATTTAACAACTGTACGCCTCTGAATTATGCAGACGAAATGTGACTTTTGTCGGTTTCCATGTCAATTTCTAGGTTAACACACTGTCAATTCAGATGCAAGCTGAGATGACGGAGGTCATGAATGAAGTGTGGGCCAACGAGGCTGTGAAAAGTGCTGTTCTCATCTCCTCAAAGCCAGGATCCTTCATTGCAGGAGCTGATATTAAGTAAATTTCCAGCGGTCAATAATGTTCTTAAATATAACAGTTATGAAAGATTGTTTCTGAACTTGTCCTTCTGAATAGAAAACTCCTCGCACAATGCTTTGTGATCAGTTCTTCATAAATAAAATATCAAATTGAGTCTTAAGCAATATGTTCTTTGAATATATTGCTTTAAAAAAACAACTTTGTTTTCTTTTTTAGTATGATCCAGGCTTGCAGCAATGCCGAGGAGGTCACTAAACTCTCTCAGGCAGGACAGCAGATGTTTGAACGGATTGAAAGATCTCCTAAACCCATTGTTGCTGCCATCAATGGTTCTTGTTTAGGAGGAGGCCTGGAGGTAGGAAACATAACTTTTAAACCTTAAGGATATTGTTTAGGAGGATGGATTGTAATACTGTCGTCTTTTCTACTTTAGTTTGCCATTGCCTGTCAGTACCGAATTGCAACAAAAAGCAAGAAGACAGTTCTTGGTACTCCTGAAGTTATGCTGGGCCTTCTGCCTGGAGCTGGTGGCACACAGAGGCTCCCAAAAATGGTTTGTGTTGGAAAGATTTTCCAAAGTCTGATTTGCATTAAATGTTGATTTCTTGGGCGTTTTATCACCTCATAAACACATTCATTTTCATCAACCATTTAAGTTATGTGTACAGAATTCGGTGCTTTTCATTTTCAGTGAAGTGTTGAATGTTTTAAGCTGGAAGATGAGCTCTACAGTTAAACAAAGTCCAGAAATATCACTTTGTTTTCTGTCATATAAATACATTTTTTTTGTTATTATTTTTATTTGAAGTTGTTTTAATACTGGAATATTGAAAAAAAAAAAAATCATTAAAATGAACAAAAAATGGAATACATGCTTATTCAAGATTTAGATATTGCTAGGAACTTCCCAACCAGGATTTTTGTGTTCCAGATACATATTCAAATATCTAGGAGAAGGCATAAGCTATGAGTTACAGTCCAAAACTGGATAATAAACTAGTGTTGTACTATCCATTTTTCCTGATGGTCAAAAAACCTATTATATTCCTCTTTCAGTCAATCATTGAGGAAACTTAAAGAGCGAGTAATCTCTTTTTCACTAAGAATGATGATATAAAGGGTGAAAAACATCTAAATTGTGTCTGAAAACCCAGATCGGCTGCCTGACCTCTTAATGGAGGTTCAGCAGACATAATAATTTTTCTCTAGTTATTTAAAAGTGTTTTTAATTTTTTTTTTTAATTGCTCACCAGTTAGTAAATGTCTGCTGTTGTTGTGACCTGTAGCTTGGTCTTCCAAGTGCGTTTGACATAATGCTAACAGGAAGAAACATCAGACCAGATAAAGCCAAGAAGATGGGGCTTGTCCACCAGCTTGTTGACCCACTGGGTAAAATTCTGTCTTTTATACACTTTTTTAGTATTTGTTTTATTCTCTAAAGTTTTGAAAGCTTTACTGACTTTAGGTTTTGTAAGACTTTGCCTTTTCCTTTCCATCCCTGAGTTGGAAAGATGATTTACTTTTTTGCTCATGCTCCAGGGCCTGGGCTGAAAAGTCCAGAGGAGAGAACAATTGAGTACTTGGAAGAAATTGCTGTCGAATATGCCAGAGGGATTGCCAACAAGAGTATCTCTATTCAGCAAAAGAAAAACATGATGCAGAGTAAGTTCTTTTCCCTTCATTTGGTGTTTAAATCTGATGTTTTCTTTCATTACAAATGAAATTATTAATCTTCGTCCACAGGAATTCAAGACTACGTGATGAGCTTTGAGTTTGTACGGAATAAAATTTATAAAACTGTCCACGATAAAGTTATGAAGCAGAGCAAGGGACTTTATCCAGCACCGCTGAAGATCATTGAAGTAAGTAAAACGCAGTTTAGTCCCAACAGTCTGTTTTGTCTTTGAATCCACATAAATATCTTTAAATTAGTGTCGATTTCAATAAATGGTAAAAGTTAGAATTTAATGATAAAGGCATCAATCATTTGACCTTTTTTTTTTTTTTTAATTCTGAATCTGCAAAATTCTGTGTTTGACATTTAAACATAATGTTTTGTTTGCAGTTTGCCCAATTGTCATCAAAAACAGTTTTTCTTTACAGTAAGCAGACTTTAAAAGAAAAGAAGAAAAATCAGTATCTTTTTTTCTTTCTTTATTTTTTCAGTGTGTGAAGACTGGAGTGGAGGAGGGCCCCATTGCTGGATACTTGGCAGAGTCTCTGGTAAAGTGTTGTTTTCTTGCATTATTTGCACAGTTCTTACATTTGTTTTGTTTTGCTGAGCTTCACATCTCTTCATTTGCCCCAGAACTTTGGTCAGTTGGCACAAACTCCAGAATCAGCCGCGCTGATTGGCCTGTATCACGGTCAAGTAGCATGCAAGAAGAATCGCTTCGGAACTCCAGCGAGACCGGTGAAGTGCGTGTTTTTGACTTGGGAAAGCTGCTGGTGATGACAAAACTATTTGTAGTAAAAGGTGACCTGTTTTCTGTTTATTCCCAGAAATCTTGCCATTTTGGGAGCAGGTCTGATGGGAGCAGGCATCGCCCAGGTGACCGTGGATAAAGGCGTCCACACAATCCTCAAGGACACCACTGTGGAAGGACTGGCCAGAGGAGAGCAGCAGGTTTTCAAAGGGTCGGTGCAAATGTCATGTCAGGAGGCTCAAAAGCTCATCTGATTTCTGCAACTTTGCAACAATCTTGAATGTTATTAAATGCTATTAAGTTTTTTTTTTTACATATATATATTTAAACCAGGCTCAATGACAAGACCAAGAAGAAGAGCATCACATCCTTTGAGAGGGACTCCATACTGTCCAACCTGACCGGTCAGCTGGATTACAAGGGCTTTGAAAATGCCGACATGGTTATTGAAGCTGTGTTTGAGGACATTAACATCAAGCATGTCGTCCTGAAGGAAGTTGAAGCCGTAAGTGTCATATTACTCGCTCAGACATTACTTTTTCTTTTTTAAACACTTTCTTGTAAGAATCCAGCAACATTTCGCATCTGCCGGCAGGTCATCCCACCTCACTGTATATTCGCAAGCAACACCTCCGCTCTCCCCATCAAGGAAATTGCTGCTGCCAGCAAGAGACCAGACAAGGTTGGATCTTGGAAATTTTGTAAATACAAACTGAAAAAAATAAATAAAAACATTTTATTTGCAAGAAGAAAAGCTGAATAACTCTCTCAACCCTCAGGTGGTTGGAATGCACTACTTCTCTCCGGTGGACAAGATGCAGCTCCTGGAGATTATAACCACTGATAAGACCTCAAAGGACACGACGGCGTCCGCTGTGGCGGTCGGCCTGAAGCAGGGAAAAGTCATCATAGTCGTTGGCGTGAGTTTTAGGGCTCTTGTCTGTCTTCTGTTTCTCTCGAAATCCTTTAAATTCAGTTAGGTGTTTTCAAGGTTTGGGAATTGCTTGATATTCAAACTGCACAGTTTGGTAATGAAGTCGTAGTAAAGTTTTGGGAGAAAAGACTCCTTACTGAAAGTCAAGTGATTTATGTTGCGTTTAAATATTTGATTTGATCAGGAAGGTCATTTAGTTTAACAAAAACCGATTTGTTCAACGTAGAGTATTTATTGTTGCTAATGGCTCAATGAATCATTGATCTGTGTATTGGCGATTGTACATTAGTTATTAAAATTGGGGGACCTTTTTCTTTTTTTGTTAAATTTGTGTTTAGTTCACATACCAGATAATATTGTGACAGAATTTTTAAAACACAAATGTTGTCATATTTTAGCTTTACTTTTGTAGAATATTTTCATTAAGACATTAATCATAGTAATAAATGATGTCATGTAATACTGAATTGAAATTATCCCCTTTCGATCATTTGCATTGGTGGTTCTGGAAAAGTTTGAAAACTTAACTTGAAAATGAATTGGGGGAGGGGAGGAAAAAGGAAATCTGATAATTAAAAAAAAATCTTGTTTGTTTATATTCTCAAATAAAAAAAAAAATCTTGTTTGTTTATATTCTCAAGAACTATGACTCTAATTTCTTCTCAGGACGGACCCGGGTTCTACACAACCAGGTGCCTGGCTCCCATGCTGGCTGAAGCAGTGAGAGTACTTCAGGTTAGTTGTTGCTTCAAAATCCAGCTGTAATGTTTCTCTTCACAGATACCGCAGAATCTGAGTGAGAATTTATTGCTTATGCATAACTGTTTTGCTGGCTTTTTAATCTTCGTTTCGCACGCAGGAAGGCGTCGACCCCAAGAAGCTGGATGGACTCACAACAAGCTTTGGATTCCCCGTGGGTGCCGCCACGCTGGCTGATGAAGTCGGCATCGATGTCGCGGCTCACGTGGCCGAGGATCTCGGCAAAGCGTTTGGCTCCCGCTTTGGTGGCGGAAATGTGGAGGTTTTAAGAACCATGGTGGACCTGGGATTTAAAGGTACGGGGTTTTTTATTGTTTCAGTTTTGAATTATAAATGCACCCATTGCTCCTTTTTGCTCAATTTTGAAATAAATGTTGTTAACTCTGAAGGACGGAAATCAGGAAAAGGCTGCTACATCTACCAGCCAGGCCGCAAAGGCAAAGAAGTCAACCCAGAGGTTGGAGACATTCTGGAGAAATTCAAAATCACACCAAACCCAGCCGTGTAAGTTATAATGAAACTATTGTGCATGCAACAAGTGGAAAATAACCTCTTTAGTTTTTCACAAAATAAATATGGGGTGCTTGTGAAAAATGTAGATACTCACCTTGTTTACATAGTCACCTGTTATTATAATTGTAGGTTTTTAATTAAGCATTTGAACTATTTTATTTGCTTATTTTATTTGTTTCGTCATCTTCCAGTTAGATATACTTACATTTTATTAGTTCCTAAATTCTTTCTGATTGTTATAACCAATGTTATTTCATCTAAAGATCACAGTTTGTCTCCAGTGGATAAATCTGGTTACAACACGCATTCAATTTTGTTTTCAAATGGATAGAGCAGGCTAACATTAAGCCTCTTATAAACCCCAACTTAAGTCTGACTGAAAATTGCTGCTGCATGTTTGAAAGCGAAGTCTGTGCCAGGAAGCCGGCTATTTTAAACTAATAACCCATTCTGCCAAAAAAAAGCGAAAATAAACATTCAGTCAGAATTAAGTTGAGATATTTTTCAAGGCCACACAAATTAGCAACTTGCTATGGGGTATTTTAGGAATGTATGTATATATTTAAACTTCTTCTGTGTAAAGTTTTCAGATTAGAGAAAATCCATAGTAAATCCAAACTTATTCTTAATTTCATTATGTTGTTTACTGAAGTTGTCTATCATGTTATCAATTTGCACTGAAAAAGCACTAAATTAATGTTAAGTGTGCATAAGCATTTTACTATTTACTGCTAATTTAAGGAACTGGTTCCACTTAGCTTTACTACTTAACTTGCATCTTTTTACAAAACCAAAGCAACAACTATCCGGTCAGATATGATCTAATATTGATGCTGTGAGATTGTCTGTGGGTTGTTGTTTAGACTCTTGCTGATAAACTTGTTTTGCTTATGAATGTTTTGCAGTTCGTCGGACTCCGATGTGCAGTACAGGCTTGTTTCTCGATTCGTCAATGAGGCGGTGCTGTGTCTGCAAGAGGGCATCTTGAACAGCCCGTTGGAGGGAGACATCGGCGCTGTGTTTGGATTGGGATTCCCCCCCTGTCTTGGCGGTCAGTCAACCTATCCCTGGTGAAACTTACTCATCCTTTATCGTGTTTACGCGTTTTGAAAAATTTCTTCTATCCAACGCTTCCAGGACCTTTCCGCTTCGTAGACACGTTCGGTGCCGATAATCTGGTGGACAAGATGAGGAAATTTGAAGAAGTGTACGGGAATCAGTTCACTCCATGCCAACTCCTACTGGATCACGCGAAGGATTCCAGCAGGAAATTTCACAAGTGACCGACTTCCCAGTAGTTCCTGAAAAACTCCAGTTTGTCACTTACAATGTGCCTAACATCGATTAGTGGGGAGGGTAAACATGCTGACGGTACACTTTGACCGGTTATTAGGTGCAGCTAAGCTAAAGTGATGCTGTCTGATGCAATAATTCCTCACTTTCATGACAGTTCTGATTTTTCACTTTTGTGTTGACTGAAGTGAAATCCCACAGATTGCATATATTTTAGCTTGTTGTGCCTAATGAACTGGCAAGAGTGTGCATAATGACGGCAACGGTGGAAGGCTGTTTTAATTTTTTTTACATGAATGTTCATTTGATGTAAAGATTAAGGGGCATATGGACATCAGTTATTTACACATTGCATCTGTAAAGACATTTGCGAAGAAGAAGCGTTTCCTGCTGCCAAATGACTTTAATATCCATGAATGTTGAGGTACATAATGATTCAGCAAGTGTCTTGTTTTCTTTGTACATTAAAGGTTTCCTTGCTTGGTATGGAGAAATATGTAAATGTGAAGCTACAATAAAAACGTTATTGATTAGCCTTTGGTTTTGCATATGAAGTTTGTTTCACTAACAGATGTAAACAAACCTAAAGCTGGTTTCCTTCAGTGGAGAAGACTTGCTTTTTACCCTCAACAGATTAATTTAAAGATAGCTGCATGTGGAACAAATGCCAATTTTGAAATTAATTATTACATTTCATAACCTGAACTTTGTAAGCCCTTCTGAGTGTTGGTCATTTGTTTTAAGTAGAATATAAAGCCGTATTTACTTTGAAGTGTGTAGCTTTTGAAGCTACACACTTCAAAATGGTCAATAATTATTATGCAAAGGGCTTCGAATTGCTGTTCTTCAGGTACATTTAAAATTAAATATAGTAAGAAATTATCTAGTAATTCATTTCAAAATGTATTTTTGTAGATTTATTGTACAAAGTGATATATTTAAAAAATATATATTAGATGGTTTTTGCCTCACAGTTCTATAGATTTTATAGTTATTCCTGCTCCCTGTGTGCCTTCCTTACACCAACCTTTTTCATTCCACTAAACTTTCCATTAATATTCTTTTGGAAACAACGCTGTGACCGACCAGCTACTTTACCAATGACCTGTTGTGGCTAAGCATAACAAAGCTTTTCTATAAATTTTTACAAACAGAAGAGTAAAAAGGTTTATTTAAAAAGCTATTTTCACTTCACAAACTGAATTCCTTAATACAATTATTTAGGTATTTGCTTAGTTGATCAGTGCAAGTTGTTTGATCTGACGCATTTACTTAAATTTGTCACACAAAAAAAGGAAATCTGAAAGGGCGGTAAATACTGAGTCTGAGGTTTTTTTTAATGACACCTAAAATAAATTTGCTTTTCAATTATAACTTAGTTAAATGTACCTGTAATGGACATATTAAGGCAGAAAATTGGTTATTTAATTGCGATTCCTCTTGATAGATATAAAATGTCTCTCCTTTTTCTTTTATTTATTTGATTTTATTTCTTTCTTTTTGTGGAAAGGTGTGTTTACAAATCAATAATTTCCACAGTGTGATCGTGAGAAAAATCTCGCTCAAATCCAATTCGTCGTGCCAGGTCACATGTCTGGTCTCCATTGTCCGCAGAGCAGGGTGTGTACAGCGGGGATGCTGCGTGGTCGGGTGTGGGAGTAGCTGGCTGGCTGGCTGGCTGGATGAGTGGCTGTTTTCCCTTCAGCAGCATCCTTATTTCATATCTCCTTCCATCGCTTGCCCGGGACGGACGGAATGCAGCGCGGGGGTGATGAGAAGCGGCCCGGCCTGACATAGACGGGGCGTGTCTGTCGGTTGTTTTTGCTGCTGTCATCGCCGCTGCACCTGCGTGGAGGAGAGGAACGGCTGACTCAGCTCCAGAGAATGGCTATGCAACTCGGTGAGGGACATCAGCGGCGTAAACATTAATGATCAAGAGAGAGAGAGAAAAAGAGAAAATGTCTGCGGGCAAACACTGCGAGGCGGTCCGGGTGGTGGTCCGCTGCCGGCCGTTCAGCAGGAGAGAAGAGACAGCGGGGTGTGAGAACATCCTAGAGGTGGATGACAGACTGGGGCAAATCACCATCAGGAACCCAAAGGCGCCACCTGATGAGCCGATGAAAGTCTTCACGTTTGACTCGGTGTACGGCTGGAACTCCAAGCAAAGGGACATCTATGACGACGCTGTGAGACCTCTGGTGGAGTCTGTGCTCCACGGCTTCAACGGCACCATCTTCGCCTATGGGCAAACCGGGACTGGCAAAACCCACACCATGCAGGGGGTGTCGAAGGACCCGGAGAAGAGGGGCGTCATCCCCAATTCGTTCGAGCACATCTTCACCCAGATATCCAGAAGCCAGAACCAGAAGTATCTGGTGAGGTCGTCCTATCTTGAGATCTACCAGGAGGAGATCAGGGATCTCCTGTGCAAGGACAACAACAAGAAGCTGGAGCTCAAAGAGAATCCGGACTGTGGGGTTTACGTGAAGGACTTGTCTTCTGTGGTGACGAAGAACGCCACTGAGATCGAGCACGTCATGAACATCGGAAACCAGTCCAGGTCGGTGGGCTTCACCAACATGAACGAGCGCAGCTCCAGGTCCCACGCCATTTTCCTTGTGACTGTGGAATGCAGCGAAAGAGGCCCAGACGGCGAGGACCACATCCGCGTTGGAAAGCTGAACATGGTTGACTTAGCTGGAAGCGAGCGCCAGAGTAAGACAGGTGCCAAGGGGAAGCGTCTGAAGGAGGCGGCCAAGATCAACCTGTCCCTCTCTGCTCTGGGGAACGTCATCTCAGCCCTGGTGGACGGGAAGAGCACCCACGTACCGTACAGAGACTCCAAGCTGACCCGCCTGCTTCAAGACTCTCTGGGTGGCAACGCAAAGACAGTCATGATCGCAACAGTGGGGCCCACTCACAAGAGCTTCGACGAAACCCTGGCGACCCTGAGGTACGCCAGCAGAGCCAAGAGGATAAAGAACAAGCCTCGGATTAACGAGGACCCGAAAGATGCCCTGTTGAGGGAGTTCCAGGAGGAGATCGCACGCCTGAAGGCTCAGCTGGAGGAGCGGGGGATGCTGGCAAAGGAGAGGCGCCGGAGGAGGAGAGACAGCAAGAGACTGAGCAAGAGCCTGGCGGGTATGGAGGAGGATATCCTTTGCGAGAAGGATGGAGACGTGTGGAAGGCGGCCGAGGAAGCAGAAGAAGACGGGAGGCGTTGCCTGATTGAGGGGGGTGACAGTGCCAAGATTCTGACCTGCCAGGGTGGCAGTGAGAAACTGAGGAACCTAAATCTGTACAGAAGAAGTCTGGGGGACATGCAGTGGGATCAAGACACGGTGGAGAAAATCATTGAGAAATACAAGGTGATTGATTAAGCCGAAAAATGAGACACGAGTTAAACAAAAGGAGTGAGCATGAATAATTCACTGTGTTTTTGTTCGCAGGCCATGGAGAGCAAGCTGTTGGTCGGTGGAAAGACTATCATCGATCACACCAATGAGCAGCAGAAAATATTGGAGCAGAAAAGACAAGAAATAGCAGAACAGGTAAACATTGCTCAAATAAAAACACACCCCTGGTTGCATCCTGCCATGTCGCATAACTTTTGTTTCGACTGAACGTTTGCATTTAATCTTAATTGCTCGGTTTGCAGATAAGGAGAGAGAGAGAGATCCAGCAGCAGATGATGTTGCAAGATGAAGAGACCTTGGAAATCAGAGAGACGTTCTCCTCCCTGCAGCAGGAGGTGGAACACAAGACAAAGAAGCTGAAGAGGGTGGGGTGACTCTCTCGCTCGTGTGCACAGTAGTACAATCTCTAAAGAAGTTGCCCATTATTTGAATAGTTGTAGGCACTGAAAAATATGCTGCAGTCGAACTGAATCAGTTCAAATCAAGTTTGTTTTGCTTGATGATGGCTAATAGTAATTTTTCTATCCATTTTCTGCAGCTGTATGCTAAACTCCAGCTGCTGAGGGGAGAGATGAAAGACATCTTTGACGAGCACGTCACAACCCGACAAGAACTGGAAGAGACTCAGGAAGAACTAACCAGAGAACTCAAGTACAAGTAAGACATGATAACTTTTGATACTTTTGCACTCTACAGATCTTTGGCCTGCATGTGTGCAGTGGACAAAAAGTAACCCCATCCCGACGGTGAAGCATCGTGTCTTGGGAAGCTTTTTGTTCGTCAGGGACAGACAGCTGATCAGAGTTGATGATGTGAAGATGGACAGAGCGAAGTACGGGGGAGTCCTAAAAAAAAAAAATAGAAAAGAAAAACAGAGACCCCTTGAGACTGGGATGGAGGCTCACTTTCCAGCAGGACAATGATGGTGAAAATCCAGACCGACTTACAACAGAATAGGTTTAGATCAGTGCATATCAGTGTGTAACAAAGGCCCAGTCGGTCCCCATGGGCAAAACTTGTAGCTGGCAAGTGGCAGTGTAAAAATCAATACATTTTTTGACCGATTGAATGTTGTAAAACAATAAAAGACCCTTAAACGTTCCCTTTATTTTTGTCTTCTGGGAATAGTATTTAGCTTCCTTTGATACTAGGCTTTATACTAAATGAAGACACCTTAATAGTTGCCAATGCAGGTATAATAATAATTACTTAACATTTTAAGGTCTGCAACCCAAGCCTTGATTATCTTGATATATTATAAATACTGGTACTAAATTTTGAATATGGATGTTTAGATAATTTTTTGCCATATTGTTTGTTTGTTTTTTTTAATTATTATTATTACATTTGCACAAGTTTTGTCAGTTTGGTTGGACATGTATTTTGTATTTTGCAGATATCTTCTGATTGAGAATTTTATTCCCCCTGAGGAAAAGAACAAGATCATGAACAGGCTGCAGTTTGACAGCGAGGAAGATCAGTGGTGGCTACAACCGGTTCTTCCTTCAGAGAGGTCAGTAAATCAATTGTGCATCGATCTCGTCACGTACTACTGAATCTACTGAAACTACAGAGTCATGCAGGGTGTATAAATCTTTTACCGAGCGTGATTAAAGTCAAAACCATAATAATCCTTGGAGTTCAGAGCCTCGTGGGCTTATACCTCTCCTGGCAATGAAAAAATGTGTCACGTCCACGGCAAAAACTGAAATGATCTCCAACATCGCAAGATGTCAGTCGAAACTCCAATAGTGTTCTTTACAACACCAGATTTTTTTAGATTGTTTCCAGAGGATCTGTATCTAAATCTAACCCCATCCTCTCCCAGTACACCCACTCAGGTCAAGAGACGGCCTCTTTCTGCTGTGGGATACAAGAGGCCAATCAGCCAATATGCACAGATGGCTGTTGCCACCGCTGCTGGGACCCCATTTAGATACCAGGTCAGTGCTCAGATATTTACACCACAAGGCCAGATGGCAGACAAGGAGCTCTAGAATGATCTTACTCTACTGCTATACCATGTTCAGAACAGTCTTGTTTGTGAAATGTGAAGGCTTCAATAATCTATACACAACATTGAACTGTTTTTTTTTTTCATATTTATCTTGAAAATAACTGGTGCACTGGCACAGCAGGTTTAGATTTTGCTTTAATACAGATGCTATGCATTGCATTGCAAAAATATTTTCATTATAATAAACGGGTTTAAAGTATTTAAAAATCTGAAAAGTGTGGCATGTATTTGTATTGAGTCCCCTTTGTTCTCATACCGCTAAGCTAAACAAATACCAGTGCAACCAACTGCTTTCAGAAGTCATCTAAATCCTGAACGGAGGCCACCTCTGCGTATTTTAATCAAAATAAGAATCTCCCCATCCCCACTGTAAAAACACGGTGGTGCTAGCATCATGCTGTGGGGATGCTTTTCCTCAGCAGGGAGAAGGAGACTGTTCAGAATTGATTTTTTTTTTTTTTTAAATCGATGGAAGTAAATCTGAGTAATATTGGAAGAAAAATATTGTAAGACTGCAGAAAACTTTCTACTGGAAAACAACCCTGAACATACAACCAAAGATGCAACGAAATGTTGGTTTGATGTGTCTTGTCAAACTCCAAGCCTAAATCCTACTTGGGATCTGTGACATTCGCAGGCTCTCCATCCATCCATGAGAACATATGACAAACATGCAACCTTAATTAAACTGACAGGCGGTTCTACAAAGCACTGACTCAGGGGAGAATGCAAATCCATGTGAAATCACATAAAACCCAGACACTGATGTTTGCGATTGGAAAGTAACAAATTGTGAAAAAGTTAAAGGAAAAAGAATATCCCTGATATTATTGGAAACAGTCATAATTGCACTATAAGCAGTGTCGTCTGTTCTTACAGGCAGAAAACGTAATGCTGCTGGAGTTAGACATGTCCCCACCAACCATGTTCACCTTGAACCTAAACGGCGAATGCCTGGAGAGAGCCTTCACCCCCAGGCTGCTGCCGGATCTGTCGCTAAATGTGCTTGCAAGTGGCGCGTCGCCTTCAAGGGTCAGGAAATCCCAGTCCTGGTAAGTGAACGACAGAAAACAGAGGAATATTTCATTTTAAATACTTCATACGCCCTTTTAGAAACAGTAATAACTGAGCTCTACTTTTTAATGTTAGGGTCATTTTTTAAATTAACACCATTCCTTTAAACCTGTAAACAAAAACAAAGTATCAACATGATGCTGGTGCTAGCCATGGGAGTATTGCAGTTGAATTGCTTAGAATGAGTCACGATTTCTAGTGCATGTCAGCGTAACTCACAAATCCTATAAGTATTTCACTGCTGTGGTGGTTTTTTTTTTTTGCAGTTACAGATAGCTTTGTTTTCTATGGTCTGCAGGTATCAGGCACCACAAGCTGCATCTGTCACATCATCCTCATCCTCCACTATTCTGACATCAGAACCTCAGAGCTGCTCTCCCTCTCCGAGACAAAGACCATCCTCTGCTGTATGTCTTTCTTTGGGAGGACCAGTCCAAACAAGCCCCTGATTTTCTGTTACATTCTGTCTGCTGGCCTTAGCTCTTTATGTGCCCAGTTAGAGATGGCAGTTAAGGAAGATCCGTCTGTATGAATTAATTTTGAAGCTGAGTTTATTTAAAAATAATAATAATAATAATAAAAAACATAATCTGTTAGTTTGGGAGGTAACTAAAAGTAGAATAGTTTAACTGAAAATGTTCTGATTTCTTAGTTTCAGCATGGTATAACTGAGCTTTATTTTATTTGACAGAGTGATTTTAGTTTTGCATCTCTTACAGTCATGATAAAAATGCAAGTGCTTTTATTGTTAAGTAATCTCAGATGAAAATGATCAAATACTGGTCTTTTCATCCCTCTGCCACTTTTTATTTATTTATTTATTTAGGTTTTGCCTTTTGGGTACAAAGTTATACCTGACAGAGGGATGTTTTTAGCCCACTTATTTGAAAACTACTCCTATAAAATGACTCCAAAAATCACTGCTTTGCAGAATGGGGTCACCTAGACCTATTTTAGCTTGTTCAGGTGGCGTAGGGGTCAGATGTCAGAAGAATCAGCTGAACTATACAGGGATCAAACCACAATCAATGGTAAAGGAAAGCAATCCAAATTCAATTAAACTTTACTTGGGATTTACTTTACTTTACATTAAAATTGTTTGATCGGAAAAATATGCAATCAAACAAAATGTACAATCAGACAAAATATTTTATTGTTTGTTTGGTAAAGGTATGTCATAATACAGACATACCTTTAAATGTACCTAAATAACTAGTCATCAGAAAGTCTGATCTCCTCTATTAATCATTATTATTTATGAACAATTAGGAATGTTTTTGCACGGTGATCGAGTGGAAAGATACTAATTGTAATCTTAAAGAAGTAATTGTTGCTATTGCCAATCTAAGAAAGATATAACAGTGTTTTCTTGACAAAAAAAAAACAAAACACAATGACATAGTTGAACATCTCGTAGTATCTGGAACAATCCCATTTAGATGTGTAACTGTTAAGCATGGTGGTGGAGAGGTGATGATGTGGGCTTGCTTGTTGACATCACATCTCGAGTGCGCAAAGCTACATCCGAACAACCCACAAAACGTCTGGAACAAAATCTATTCTTGCCTTAAATGCTCCAAAAAAGAAGAAAGAAAAAAAGTTGCGCACCTTTCAGTAACTCTTTGTAGCAATGTTTTTAAGATGCGCTCAATGCTTTAGCATTCTGTTTTAATATTTGTTTAAAAATAATATTTAAACAGAGTCGCTCATCTCAGATTGTAAACTTTTAGAGCCAGTAAAAGCTTTCTGATTTTTTTTTTAAGGTACGATTATTAAAATCTTAGAACTGAAAGTCTGTATGCTCACACAGTTGTAGGGAAAAGAAAAGATGGCCATGTCTCTGCCAAACACATCAAGGCTGACCGAATGGGAGAACATCCTGACGTGACCTGTGTGCTTTACGATGTTTTGCTGCGGTTTTTGGCCAATGTAATTGTGAACCAAAAATGTGAAGAAAGCTTGCAGTGCCATCTTGATTAGCTGCCTTACTTTTTCATGATTGTGAAAAGTCGACTTGCTTACATAACAAAATAAACACTGAATAGTCTCGAAGTGCCTATTTTGTCATTCTTCATTCAAATCTGTATTGCACTTCTCTTAATGAGTCTCATCATAGTTGCAAGTGCCAGACAGTTTGTAAAATCACAGGGTATCTCTTACCTTGTCATGGTCTGTTTTTCTATTGATTTCCTTGCATTTCATTTAATTCAGATAAAACCTGCTCTCTCAAAAACATACTTCCCTCCTCTCGCAACTTTGTTGGCATCATATGGCGCATACCAGATTAATCAGCGTTTTTCTGAGTATGCACTTGTGTTTTACTTTTTTCCTATCTGGTCACCTGCCTCCCTGTCCCTCGTTACAAAACTTTTTCTTGTATTTGGTATGGCTGGAGCAAAATGGCGGGGCACTATTTAAGAAAGCTGCATTGGTTTTTAGGAAGACTTTGCAACATAAAATGCCATGGAAGTGGTTTTGAAGTTCAAAGTAATGTATTAAAGTTATTAAAAGCTAAAATTAATTCAAGAAAATTTCAAGTTATGTTCTCATTCTCTCTCTTTCTTTATTTACGTACACATTTTACTGATTAGATCTGATTGGTGAATCTTCACATAAAGTCCAGTTCAGGCCAGAGTCACACCCCTCAATTTTGTTGGGTGAGGCTGCCAGATGCAATGCATTCGACCATGAAATATTTAGGAACGCTGCAATTATTGTATGTGTTTTTTATGCGACATCCACATTTTAATAAAATTGATAGGTGGTGATATGTCAGTTTCTGTGGACTCGGTGTTATAAATACCATAAGAACCATCGGTCACATCGTCGTATAATAGGGATGGGATGCAATTTGTAAAAATAAACCAACTAGAGCATTTCTTAGTCTTATTTAATCAGATTCTTGCTTGATGACTTAATAAATGACATGTGAACTTCGACAGTAACATGAGATGTAGATGTTCTTGTTTTGTTCTTGTGTTGTGTGCTGTTGTAACTAATGTTTGTTTGGTGTCTATACAAGTAGGAACATGCTTGTGTTGAGGTGATACTGTAGGCTTGCTCAATACACTCTGCCCTGTGAATCTCCCGGACAACTGGCAAACAAATGTTAGGTAAATTATTATCACCCACCAAGCTATATATATATATTTGTTTCTTTCTTCTCTGATTCAAAATCAAAACTCCTAGTTAATAAGTTATTAATGCATTCATTTCCAATTTAAGTGAGTTCACCTCAATGATTGATGATTTATTTTTTTTTATGAAATTGTGACACCTCTGGACTTCCATAAAGAAAAGGACCAGGCCAGACTTAAAAGGCCAATATTCAGATTCTATTCAGAGATGGTCATCATAGCTATTTACAAATGTCACCTGACCCTTCTTATACCTCTTATGATGTCATCAACCCAAAGTAGAGCGTTGTGTTCCTTGGTGCACATTTTATTTACTGTACTTTGTAAAATCCTACATATCCCTACTTCATTATCCAACTATGTTTTGTTGACTGTACCTTTCCAACTTAAAAGAAAATACACCACTAACTAGTATCTTTAAATTACACGTGGGAAGCTTGAGGGTTTTAGAATGGCAGCCACATACAGTATCAGGATGACGTTTCCAGCGGTCACGTGACTCTTTACAGTAAGTCCAACATGGCAGATGGAGTAGGTCTTGCACGGTGACTAAAGCAACATTTCAACTGAAACGGACAATTTTAAACTCCGCTCCGCCACGGGACATCCACCATGAGGGAGAGACAGAAGAAAAAGAAGGGCAGGACGTGGGCGGAAGCCGCGAAAACGGTATTCTTGGGTGTTTTGTCTTCCGTTTGTTGTGGTTGTTTTCCTTGAACGCTCCCACTTGTACAACTGTGTTGACGAGTTCATGACCTGCTGGTGGAGACGAACGTTGCGCACACCGCGCGAGGCCTGTGTTGACTGTCCAACGGCTGCTGCTGTCACAAGCAGGGGACCTTTTCTTCTGTCTGACTCCTCTGAGGAGAAATGCAGCTTCGCTACCGTGACCCAGGCACACCCAAGCACGCCTCTAAACCCACCATTCGTGTTTCATGCAAATAGTCGGACTGACAAATCTTTATCGAGCTGATTCGGATAAAGGGATCACGTCAAGGGTGCGTTAGCCAGGTTAGCATCGGCTAGGTCATGCTAACTCCGTCAACGACTTTGATTAGTTTCAAGTAGACTAAAATCAAGATGTCATTTTTAATAAAGTATTATTTTGTACTGTTGCTTTTATATCTTCTTTATCGATGTCAAAGCGATTCTGGTGCATGCCAACTTGGCCAATGAGTGTTACTAGCTTTCGAGCTAGTTGGACTAGCTTAGCATGCTAATAAGTATTTAAATATAAAAACTCTTAGAAAGAATGTCACAAATATAATATCTTACCGAGTTGTATGGATATTTGGAGTCCACTGACATGTGTTTATATTCAATAAACTAGTTTAATTGTAAAGTACAGGTAACTGACAGCAAGTAAAGTGCGTATATAATAACTTTTTAATGCGTAAAATGTAAAGTCGCTGCAGAGTAAAAGTACAAGAACCACACAGCTGTTGAATGTAAAAGGTTGCAGAGAAATAATGACAAAAAAAAATAAGGTCAGCTTCATGCCGAGATACATATAGTATATAGTATATAGTGTTCACTTTTCACATTTAGTTGAGTAGCAAGAACAAACCTGTCTATGTTTTAGGGTTATTTGTGAAAAGTGACTAGTGATTTTTCAATAGTTTATTTATTTTTACAATTAAAAACCTAGGACGTTTTGTCAAGCACAACCACATTTTGCTGTACCTGTAAGTCTCTACTTAACTCCTTCTTTGGAGAATTATAGACAGGTTCTCATTATAAAAATAAACCGCTAATGTATTTATTTCCTATCTCTGGGCTCTTGTGGTTAAAAGCTTTCATAGAGACTGGAGGCAGAGTGTCTCTGAACATCAATGTTAAAATTTTGCAACAAATTCCCAATTGAATTCTACATTTTGATTTGATCTAAACCATTCAGTTGTTGTTGCATGTTGCCTCGTGGTGGGAGCTGAACCTCCATGCAAAGTCTTAAATTTTATGTTTCCTTTCTTTGTTGGCCTGCATTTATCACCGTTCTGCTTCCCACACCATGATGCTGCTGCCACCATGTGTCATAGTGGTGGATTTTTATTGTTTTATTTCAACAATGGCAAGATTTGTGGAATGCACAACTAGTCTAACAGCAGATTTCTTCCACTTTGGAATAAATTGCATCTTTCTGTTTGTCTACAAGATAAAGTCAAACTAAAATGCATTAAAGTTTGTTGGTTGTTGTGTGGAAAAAAAAAGAAAAAGTGGAAAAGTTGAAGAGATCTGAATGTGAATAGAGACTGTAAGTAGATATTGACCCTGCATGCTTTGAGACAAAGCAACTACAAAACTCATTTCTCTGAAATGTTGTTTTGCTTTGTGTATAGGAAATAATGCAACTAATTCCATATCATTCAAGCCCTTTGACACAAAACTGTGCAAGAAAATAACTAAGAACAAGCACTGTAATGTCATTATGCATAAAAAAATACAATAAATTGTTTTTTCTTTAAAAAGTTACTAAATCAATAGAACCTTGCCACATCTTAAAAACCGAACAGCAGGGGGCGCTCTAGATATAATTCTAACTCTTTGCTCAGAAATGCTATCTGAGCTCTCGTCCACGTTCAGTCTCCATGGTAACCGACCATTGCACTGACCAACAGATGGTTGCAGCCTCCACTACTTCCTTTGACTGTATCAGCGCATGAAGTCAAAGTTACACTTAGTTTTCCTGGAGCCAGAGAAGCCGCAGCCATTCTCAAATCTACAAGTAATCAAAGATGAAAATAATGAGAGAGGGCTTAATGGTGAGTGGAAGAGGAAAATGATTCAGTGGAAAACTAAAACCTGTTAAAAGAAAAAAAACTATTTGAATGAGGTGGAAAAGTGGCTGGTGGTTAAAACTCTCTGAACTTGAAACTGAAAAATGTTTGACTCCTTTTTACTCAAAGAGCTCGGTATCAGTTTGAGTCTTCACCGATTTCTACTTTTACATCTTGCCCAGCCATTACCATAGTTTTGCTATCTTTTGAAAACAAACAAACTAATTGTTTAATTGAAAATTATTCTAAATCTACATCTATTAAGTGTGTCAATAATGTTACACTTAGCGGTACCGTAAAATTCCCTTGCATTTAACAGTCACCCATTGAATAGACTGAATATTATGATGAATTATGGCAATAAATATTAAAGTTATCGTATCTTGTGTATTTTTTTTCTACAAAATGTTGTAACGCCATATCTCTGATTTAAAATTTACACAAGATTATTGACCCTGATCCAATAAAAACAAGGAGTAATTTCCCTGATTAAGAACCTGTTCTTTATTAATCATGTTATTTTGTTTTGATTGTTTTTATTTTTATTTTAAATCCTTTTAGGTTTTGGAGAAGTACCCTAATACTCCTATGAGCCATAAAGAGATCCTACAGGTGATCCAAAGAGAGAGGCTTAAAGAAATAAGGTAAACTCACATTTCAGAAAGCATTATTTTTTTTTCCTTTCCCGTAAAAGGCAACACTACCTGTCTCTCTTCCTTATTTCTTTATTTCATGTTTTTTTTAATATTCACAATTAGTTTAATCAATAACTGTTTAATTTCTTTTTGTTTCATTGTCACTCTTTTCATCCAGAAGGTAAGACAAGAAAAAGATGGCCTCCCCCACCCACCATCCCACCTTAACAACCTCACCCCATTTCCATATTTTGTTCAGATTTAAATTTTGCATGCTTTAACAATGACAATGTTGTAGATTCAGTGGCAAAAATAACTCGCTCATAGTTTTAGTCTTGACACCTTATGCCCACACGCTACATTTATACATAACACCACTGCACAACAGAAATAGATATAGCTTCATGTGAGGCCTTGAATTTATTTATTGGTTTGTTTTTTCAATAAAAGTAATAGGGAATCTTATCACTTTTTTTTGTTTTCACTCTGCTCGACATACTCGTTTATTGTTAAAGTTAACATAGAAGAAGTTGTTAAAAAAAAATCTTAATTTACAACACAATTAATACAAATTTATATTCAAATTATATTATGCTAGATATAATATATATTTTTCTATTTCAGAAAAGTGTAATTGGTAACGTAAGTTGCTTTTTAATCTTTAGCTCGGGTCAATTCAGTCAACTGACTGTATGTGAAACGCAGGGCAGATATCCTACCCTGATGTTACTCTGATCAAAACTTATGCATGACGACACTCAGACGTTTGATCAGCCTCTACCCTTCTTCCATTGTTTTGTTTTTTTTGTTTCTTTTTTATTAATAGCCGCTTGAGGAATGGAAGGCAATAATCATAGTTGATGGTTTTCTCTGATCCCTCAGCGGAACCTCGCCGCTGGCATGCCTGAACGCCATGCTGCACACAAACTCTCGGGGTGACGAGGGCATCTTCTACAAAGTCCCGGGCAGGATGGGAGTCTACACATTAAAGGTTAGTTAGTTAGACAACAAAACACTTTGCAGAACAGTGAAAATGTTGTGGAGTCTCTGAGTCTGTGACGGTTTTCATCTGTCGGTTGTCATCAGTATGTTGTGCCGTGTTTATAAAGGGTGTAAGGGGTCACGTAGGTCTTGTTTCAGTACAGACCTCGGTTTTGTGGTCACATTTCAGTATGGGAAAGTACAACAGGAAGAAGACAGAAATGCCAAACGATAATTTTGTCTGAACTACATAAATAACCTCCACAAAAACAGAAAAACTAACCACTGTTGTTCGTGACGAGGCTCTCGGGCAGCGCCATGACGGCTAGCTGAGGACTCTGGTAACTACACGGGGCGCAACGACGGATCCCTGTCAAAGATGAACAGTAGATAAATGAGACAAAATTTTCATTGTGTTTTTAGTGAAAGTTAATGCAAGAAAACGCAGAAAGACCGACATTGATTTTTAAATGGAACAAATAGAATAAATGTTTTATAAACATGAAGAGCCAATAGGAAGCACTACTCTCCCAGAACCAGAGCCAAACATGAAGAGCAGCATTCAGATGTTATCTCCTTAAATCTGGAACAAACTTCTACGTAGAAAACTGAAAAACAGCCGAAACACTGAGTTCCTTTAAATCATGACTAAAAGTGGAACATTGGTCAACATATTTAATGAAGATTATTCTTGAAGAGTTTGATGTTGTTATTTATTGCTAGTTTTACAATATGTTTTGATGATGTAAAGGACTTTGAACTGCTTTTTTACTGAACTGTATTATACAAATAAACTTGACTTGAGTTGACACCAACTTTAGCACTGTAGCAGCTAAAGGCTAGGCTGTTGCAGCACTTTTTTCAAAGTGTTCCCAACTTCTCTGGCATAGTTTCTATTGAGTACCAAAAATCCTGTCACACTAGTGAAAAATGGCAGAAGCTTTTCTTAATGTTTTCTAGCAGAGTGTTCTCCGCCAGCCTGACCTACACTCCTAGTCAACTCTGTTAGCACAACAGAGCAGTTCAAGAGCAACTTATCTTCTTACTTCAAAAGAAGAGTCTGAAACATGTTGACTAGTCTAAACCACTTACCTTTATAGCTGCATTTCATTTAGAATATTTTGGATATGCTGCATGAGTACATTTACGATTATGTAGGTTTTCCGCAAATGATGTAGAGTTGCGTTCCACAGAAAAATCTGTGAATACAGAACCGTGAATAGGCGGCAATTCCACTGTGTAAGAAAACAAACTCATGAGGTCCTGATCTCAAATACAAATGAAAAGTTGAGGATTGCTGTTCAAACTACTAAATTAACTAAACTAAACTTTAAAAATCAATTTCTTTTAGTCTTTCTTTCCATTTTAACAACAAGGTTAGACAACAGGCTAGTTTTGAAAAATGCACAGCAGTATTTTGCTTTTACAAAATCACAAGATTTGATTTTAGTTGAGGACAAACTAGCAAAATAACTGAACCCTCCAATAAAGTGTCCTGAGTTTCATGTGTGTTTTTGGTACCAAAAACCCCCCAAAAACGTCCAAATACAACAGATTTGCGACGATTTGTAAGATCAGCATAAGATCAGCTTCATCCAAAATTAAGAAAATCAGAGCAGGTTGATCAGCTAGCCAATCCATTGACACATATTAATGCATAGCCATGTTACTAATAAAAATCTCTCATGTAAAAGTAAGACCTTTAGATTGAAGATGCATTCAAATAATGAATCTTTGCGCTTTATGTGGAGGGTTTAACTCATAAATCCCCTTACAGTGTTTTCTATTTTCTAGCAGTTTTTCTCTTCTTCTTCTCTGTTTTCAGAAGGACATCTCAGAGGGGCTGAAGAAGCTGTCGGATGAGGGCTCTGATGAGAGCAGCGACAATCTATCGGACTCCCGAAGCTCGGAGAACAGCAGCACCGTTCCTCCAGAGGGCAGGAGAGGACGGTGGATGCGAAGAGGTACCGTCCCTTACATTCACGTAAAAGTTTGAGAGTTTTAATCTGAATTTTACGGGCGCAATCTGTTTCTGTGCTCCAGCAAATCAATTTTGTGACAGTTTTCCTTTAATTGCGCAGAATTTAGAAGTTTAATATAAAAAAAGTGTATTTTTACGACATCAAGGATCACTTTTCATATTTGAACCTTAACTCTTTGCTCATAAAAGAACAGCTTTTTTTCTGTTTTATAACTTTTTATTGCCGTGAATGAGTGAAGTATCAGGATAAACAAAATCCTGGTCCTGCTCGTCACACGGCTCTTTATTTACTTATTTTAGCTGATTGGGCACATACTGTAGATCTCTTATGTCAGTGAGCGTTAACGCCTCTTCTCAGCTGTTGTGAAGCATTGTTGCTCAAACACAGGAAGCCAGCTCATTTGCCTGTATACAAGCTTAAGGAAAGTGGTTCTTCCAGAAAGTTAGATTAAACCTGTTGTATATTTCTGGGACACCCTGAGTGCCCAACATGACGGCGAAAGGTCGGTTTCTTTTTTGACTCTCTATTCATCAGCAAGCTGTAGAATCACATCCGTTTTCTATAGTCTACCTTGTTGAGGGGGTTGAGGGTTGTGTTTGCTTCATTGCTGTTTTTATGTGATTCAGTTCAAGTTTGACAAAGGCTTTTTTCTTTTTTTTTGTTAAGTTGTATTTATTTTCTTTATTTGCCGCTACTTGAACGTTTTAAGCGACTGTTGAGACAGGAAGCTGAATTTTCTCAGCCTGACCCGTGACCACTTCCTCATTACGCGTAAGTTTGAAGCTGCCATAAAAAGACGCTGTGTCTTTACAGCAGAGTGAGAGAAATGATCTTTTTGTTATTGAGCTAATAAAGGCATAAAAGTAAAATGCTGGGAGATCAGCCATATGTATGAGAAAACACAAAGCTCAATAGAACTCTTTCCGAGATGTTCAGCCCATTTTTCGTGAAGATATCTTAGATGGGTAACGTAACCCTCCCTCCTTTGTGCAAAAGATTGGTTTCAGTTTCATCCAAACAATTGCCCAGCTTGATTGTTTGCATACTCGCCTCAGGAAACATAGATTTGTAACCGTTTTTTTTTTTTTTTCTATTTTCCAGTCCCCTCCAAGCTGCAGTCACAGCCGTCGTCTCCGCAGCCACAGTGCTCATCGCCTCCCGTCTCCTCCAGTAAACTCATCTCTCCCTCACAGAAACACAGCAAGAAAGCACTCAAACAGGTATGTTTCTTGTTTTTTGTTTTTTTGTTCTTTTTACCCTTTAAGCCTATTTATTTACAGTGCAGTTAGGTTGTTTCTCAGTAGTGCTTACATCTCTGTTTTACTAGTTAGCAGTGTAACTTGAGATCCTGCCACACCCTCTTATTTATAGAGTTCGATATAAAGATCTTCCACTCTACTCCACAAAACATAAATGCATCCCGGTTTAATATATCTATGGAATCGTTCTGGTGTTATTTGAATAAATATAAAGTTTTGACGCTTCATGTTTGTTTTACTGTGCCTCCTTGATTCTTTCAGTTTGGTTCAAGGTCTTGTGAAAATGTTTTATACCACTAGAGCTTTTCCACATTTTGTCTTTTTCTTTCTTTCTTTCAGAGTATCAGCCTTCCAGAATGCTAATGTAAAGAAAAGCCTCTTCCTTCAGTTACAGCTGAAGTTTTTTTTTTTTTTTTCATCATCTCTCATCAGCATTTCTAAAAATCTTTCCGCCGAGTCTCAACCGTATTAAGGTCTGGGCTTTGACTGGGCCACGTCGATGTGCTGTCTTCCAGACGTTTCATTGCATCTCTGTTTTCCTGATGGAAACTCCGACTCGATCTTAAGTCTTTTGCCACCGCTAGCAGGTTTTCTTCCAGGACTCCCCTGTATTTAACTCCATTCATCATCTTATTGACTGACTTGTTTCTTTCTCCCTTTTTAAGGAATATTTCCTCAGCTAGATGCTGCCACACCACATTTCCAGATGGTTAGGGTTACCCTAAAATCATATGCAGTTTTAGTTTCCACCTCACATAGTGTTTTGCGTGTAGGCCAGACAAAAAAAAGCACTACTTTTTTTGTCTTACACGGTTTGGTGTTTGTTCCTTCTGCCGTTTTTCTAGGCACTGAAGCAGCAACAGCAGAGAAATCAGCGCAGACAGGGTGGTATTCCAGCCATCTCCAGTTCCAGGCTGCTACTAAAGACCATCAAAGACATGGCAGAAAACATTACAACAAAGACTGGTAGGTTGCAACGCTTATACTGCTACAATCAGCTCAAATTCATCTTAGTACTACGTATTTAGATGCTTTTTTTAGGTTCGTTTTGCACCTGCATAATTTTATTCATATTTTTATATGTTTTTTTATAATGAAAATAAAAATATATATATTTTTTCAGCTTTTTTTTTTTTCTTTTTTTATTTGAACAGAATGGCTCAATAGTTTAGAGAGCAACAACTTTTTAAAGATGCGTGACATCAAGTCAATTAAAATCTAGCCTGTATTTCTGTACATTTGATACCTCTCATAAATCCACCTCTGCTATGTAATTTATGCAAGTGCTATTCACATGTCATATCAATAACCTGGTAATGGTATTAGTTAATTTCTTACTATATTATGCGGATGCTTTGTCGTTAATGAAGATTTACTCACCTCAACATGAAGAACACTTCAACAATGGTATCGACAGCAGGACAGTCCAACATGTTTTGTGATTAATTTAGCCAGAACTAGAGCATTAAAGGTTTAGCTGTAGGTTGCTACTTGTGGAAAAAGGCTAGAGTCAGGTGACCATTTGATATGGAGGAGTAAAACATCATACAAAAGGAGAGTAGATGTGTCACAAGTGATTCGTTTCTTCACGTAAAACTCAACTCGCGTGGTAAAGAATAAGAAACTTTGTGATTGCAGCTTTACAGTTGGCTGTTCTTAAAATTCACTATGGTTTTCTTCTTTTGTCCAAACAGAGTTATGCCACCCTGTTGTACCCAGAAAAGTTCCTCAGAGGTCCGATCGTCTCGGTGCAGGTAGGTCAATCATCAGGTGTAACTTTTTTATTTATTTATTTTTTCTTATTATTCCAATTCTACTTTTTGGGTTGGATATATTCTATAAACCTGATGGCACCATCACACTTAGCGCCCCTAGGGTTAAATGTATAAATATAATGGATTGATGTGTATATTGTGTAAAACAGAAAAATGGCAAAAACAAATTAGTGTATGGTCATTTAAATGTCTACAACATTTGTAGTGTACAGATCAGAAAGTACTAGCCATGGCATGACTTTAAACATGTAAATATTTTTTTTTTCTTTCATTATTTGGATAACTTAAGTGACAAAAAGTCCAACTTAATCTAACAGTTGTCTAATATCAAGTCTAAAAACCTACCTGTTTAGAGTTTCCTTTGATGAGTAAAAAGTGGAACATTGATCAACTTATTTGATATATTTGCTTGATGAGGACATTTGACAAAATATAATGTGCATTGCTTGTTTCATAATTGGTGATTGTATGATGTTTTTCTGATGTAAAGTACTTTGAACTTCTTTGTCGCTGAAATGTGCTACACAAATTAAGCTTACCTGATTCATAGGAAACAAACGATTCTTTAGTGAACAAATCACCAAGCATGTTGATTGTTAAATCAAAATCTGTTCTGCTAAATTCTTTCTCTCTCGCATCTATTCCAAGGGCAAATAAAACGCACAAAGTGTAAAAT
This sequence comes from Alfaro cultratus, assembly GCA_903066825.1. Classification (NCBI taxonomy): domain Eukaryota; kingdom Metazoa; phylum Chordata; class Actinopteri; order Cyprinodontiformes; family Poeciliidae; genus Alfaro; species Alfaro cultratus. The sequence goes on along the minus strand of CAEFZX010012146.1, from coordinate 21,793 downwards.
CGATGTGGAAACCCCAGACTCCATTTTGGTTAACACCAACCTGAGAGCCCTCATCAACAAGCACACCTTCTCCGTCCTGCCTCCCGACTGCCAGCAGAAACTGGTCAAACTCCTGCCTGAGGTCGACCGACAGGTAACTCTTACACCTCTGTGGCATTGAAGATCGATTAACGCACAAAACGCACAAATGTGTCATATTGCGGCAAATCCGTTCGTCTTAGTTGATTCATATGAAAAAATTCAGCAGTGTTACATAAAGAAGAAGTTTTGTCCAAAGCTCTGAAAGTAGTTTACTAACTCTCGAATCTGCAGTCAATGTTCCAGTGCAGTGATTATTAAAAGATTAGTCATCGCATTGTGCCTCTTCTCTTCAGGCTTGCTTGGACGGCCTTCTGAAGGTTACCAGCTCGGCTTTAAACAATGAATTCTTTGCATCGGCAGCGCAGTCTTGGAAAGAGAGGCTGGCTGAAGGTTAGTCACTTGGCTCCCGGTTGATAATGAAATTCATTTCTTGTATAAAGCTAAATAAATAAATAAAAGATATCTCCAAGGCAATATCGTGTTGCTTTCTCTTTTTCTAAATCGAAATAAAACTTTCTCCTTTCGCAGGGGAATTCACACCCGAGCTGCAGGTCCGAATGCGTCAGGAAATCGAGAAGGAGAAGAAAGTTGAGCACTGGAAGGAGGCTTTCTTCGAAAATTACTACGGGGAAAAGTAGGTAGAGTTGTTCATAATCATGCAGTTGTCAAATCTGAAAGATTTTGATTGTTTGGAAAATGTCTTCATTGGTGGGTTGACTGTGATCTTATTTTTCCCCCCATACCGACTCAAGACATTTAAGAAAAAGTGAGAGCCGATTCTAAATCCTAATCCAATATCGGACTACTTAAAGCACAGACTTGCACGTAAGCTACCAAATTTACAGTAAAGTTATTCAAATCAATGTCATGTGTATAAGTGACACCTCAGTGGCTCTAAAGAAGATTAAAATGCTGTAAATCAACTATCCCTACCTCACTAGTAGGCATGTGTCATATACCCATATTAAGGTATACCAAGGCTTTCAACAGTTTCATTCTTGCTGCACACTGCTCATCAGCTGTTTGAAAAAGCACCCTTCTTATAAACAAGGACTGATTTGACTATTTCCAGCTTGTTCTTGTAAGAGAAAAACTATTTATGCTTCTGTCACATCAAAGTGACAGAAGCATAAATAGTTTTTCTTAGGTCTGTTTCAAACTCAAAAGCCAATGTTGTAAATGTTAAACAGGGTGTCCGCACATCCTTTAAAAGTCTTACATTAATATAGCTAAAATTAAAGCCTTTAAATGTCCTACGTTTAAAGGCTTTAAAAAAAAAAGTTTGCCTTAAACTCATTAATCAAAGGACTTAAATGTTGTTGTGGCAGGACCATTTAATCTTGTATATTCTTTGTAGTTTTCTTTTTTTCTCTTGGGACTTTTCTGCTAACTAGCTGCTTGTTAGCTAGCTAGCTAACATGTGTAAGTGCAATTTGATCACCAGTTGGCTGGAAAAATGTTCATTATCGCCATACAATTTAATTTATTTATTTGCATTTTTTGTCAGTTTCTGTCATGATGCAGGTTTTAATTTCTATCCATAGTGGTCTTAAAAAATCTTAAATTTAAGGTGGTTAAACCTGCAGAAACCCTGATTATTGTAAATGAGTTGTTTTATCAGAGCAGCAGTCGAAACAAGTGTAACTTTTCACTTATTAATAAATGCAACAACATCATAGAAAGTAAGTTTTGACCTGTTCGGATCATACTTTCACAAACTCCTCCATAGTGGATCACTTTACTTTTCACGTCAAACAATCGCTGCATGGACAATAAAAGGGGCGTGGCATGTTGCGCCAAGCTTTCAGATTCGTCATCCAAATACTTTAACTTTTAGCAAAGTTGTATGCCTTCCTCATCATGTTATTATTGCCATCAGTTTCTGATGATTAGCATATTAGTCATGTTAGAGGGACATCTGATTACGATACGACGTCTTTGTTCTGTTCACACGTACAGACCGATGAGCTGCTGCTGACGTCTTTGCTTATTCCAGCTCCATAATAGCGCTTTATAATAAGCGTTAGCAAAGGTTTCCAGTTTATGACTTTTAAAGAAAGTAGTTTCTCAGTAGCTGAAGATAAATGAAAATAAAAAATTCTGTTTAGTAGAAAATCATGTCCAAAAATACAATGCAATTGTATCCATCGGATAATTTCTGACTCCCTCCACAAAGGTCATCGCTACAGAAGCTGGCTGTTCCGATTGATGAATAAAGCACTATAAGTGCAGCATAGATGAAAAGTTGAGTGGAAGGATAAAATGTAAAAGGAAAAGATGCCCAAGCAACAGCTCCTAGAGGATTGCAAAGCCGAATCATATACAGCAGCAGCCCACCTAGACCAGATAATGCACTTCTGGGCTAGGTGGGAAAAGAACTGGGGTTTTGCGCTCCAAAGTTTTTTTTTCTTCTAAGGAAAATCAGTTGTGAATTTCATTTAGAAATCAAGGTCAGAGTCTGGAGGGGGAAGGGAAAAGCTGCTCATAATTAATTCAATTTGAAGTTGAAAAAATCCATTTATCACCTTCATGCAATAAAACCTTGATGCAGTCTGCGTGCAAAATTTAGTGATGAAACTACTGTTCTTACGTGGCATTCAAAATTTCTTAGAAACTGAATTTTGTGTTTTTATTAGTTATAAGCCATCCAATTTCACAGAAATAAGCACTTGAAATGCATCACTCTGTAATTAATCAGTTTAATTAGTTTTACTTTTTTCTTTGTGTTGGTGAAATAAATAAACTTTTCAGTGGGTTTCCAAGTACTAACACTAAGTGTAGAATTGCTGCGAAGCGTCAAACCCTAAGCAAATGTTCTCAACCTTGAATGTGCCAAAAAATATTATTTTTTTTTTTACATTCATAAGGACGTCACAAATCAAAAATATTTGTGATTTAATATTTGAGATAAAAACATCTTTCAATTTTCCTCTTTTGTACAGTTCAGGCCTCAGCTACGAGGAGTCCAAAGAGCTGATAAAGCCTGATGGGAATAAGGAGCCTGTCAGGCGCCGCTCTCCTGTTTGCCAGACAAATCCTGCTGCTCAGCCTCTGGAGGACAAGAAGAGCGCCAAGGACTGCGTCCAGACCGATGCTACCACGAGAGACAAGAAAGCAGCGGAGAAATCCCCGGATCCTCCGAAGGAGCTGCCCCGACACAAAGAGTCCGTCCCCACCACGGAGCCCATGAAGACGCGTCGGTCGCAGCACGCGGAGGATCGAAAGCTCAGCGCAGACGCCCAGACCGGGCCGACGATGACGGCGGCCGTGAAAACACTGGAATCGGAGAAACTGGCCGAGCGGAGCCCGACTGTCACATTTCATGAAAAGCAACAGAAGGAGGAAAAAGAGGAGAAGAAACTCCCAGAGTCGCCTGTGAAGAAGAGCCCCCCACTAACGCCCAGCGCGGATGTAAAAGATGACCAGCTGGTGACCATGGTGAGACCTGCTGCGGGTGATGAAGAGGTCACCTCGGAGCCCAGCGCCGGCTCGGAGCCCTCGGAGCCCTCGGAGCCCAGCGCCGGCTCGGAGCCCAGCTCGGAGCCCAGCGCCGGCTCGGAGCCCAGCGCCGGCTCGGACGCCCACAAGAGGAAAACCCTCAGCGAGACGGAGGGGGAGGTGACTCCAGAGAAAAGACCCCGTTTGTCTTCCGTTTCCTCCATGTCGTCGGTCTCCTCTGCGTCATCCATATCCAGCCCCGCCACGCCATCTCCGACAAGTCAGAGGGTCCCGCCTCTCAAGGTGAGAAATGCGCACGCTCTCCATTTAACGAAGGTTTTCCTCATTTGTCTTCTTTAAAAACTATAAACTCACTTTTTCACATTTTATCACGTCATAACCACGGATTTTATGTTATGAATGAACACATTGTAGCTCAAAATTATAACAAGTAAGAAAAATCTGTTATGAATAAAATCTGTGTAGCATGCAATTGTATTCAGCTTCCTTTGTGCTGATACCCTGAAATAAAATCCTGTGCAATCCTGTTAATCTGTGTTTAGTTCAGTCTGAATCAAGGCGCCATTTTTAGGATCTCAGAAGTTTGTTGGAGAATTTCAGTGAACAAATAACCTTCTGAAAACTAAATAATTTACCAGATTTCGAGTGAGGATTCATGATTAATTTAAAGATGGACGGAGATAACTAAATGGCAGTCATGAATGGAAACCTGTAAGATGTTAAAAACTTTAGAATGGGTCTAAGGTTCATTTTACTGCGGGACTACAAGCCTAAATGTAAACCGAGCATTGCCACAAACATAAGTGAATTAAAAAAAACGTCTTGACATTAACTTAGTTGAAGATCTATGGAAAGATTAAACTTTGTCCTCACATATTCCCTCCTTTCAATAGGACTGAACTTGAGCTGTCGCAATTTAATCATTTTTATTGCCTCTTTGCAATTTGTGGTGATTCATTGCATAAAATCCTAATAAAATACATTCATTTGTGCAGTTGTAACTAAAATAATGATTTAACAGTGACTGAACAAATTTGCAAAGCACTGCAGTAAGGATTATGGCAGTTTTCCTTTAAGGTTTTGTAAACTTACTCAACTTTATTCCCTGTTAAATGTCCCAGTGGAACTCCAAAAATTGTCAACCATTCTCTCTTTTCAGATCTCAGTGTCACGAATTCTTCCTGTCCCTCTGTCACCAAGCCAAGTCTCCCCAAAGACTCCCCTCCAGGGCCCGCTCGGCAGCCCGGGCCACACCGGAGCTCGCACGCTGGCTTACATCAAAGCCAAAGCTCAGCTCGCCCGAGCGCAGCGCGTTGCAGCTGCTGCCGTGTCATCCGCATCGAAGGGAGCAGTACCGGGCCCGGGGCCGGGTGGAGGTAGCGGTGGTGATCACAGGCAGCCATCACCCAGCCCCAGCCTCAGCCCAACTTCCCCACACGCCTACACCAGATTACCAGCCACCAGCAGCAGCAGCAGCAGCCAATCCAGTGATCTTTCTCCTCCACTCAGCTCAAGACCAGCTGATGACAGGCAAATCAATCATTTGACCAGTACAGTCCAAAAGAGCTCCAATGCTTCAGTAGAACATTCATCAGTGCAGACTGTAAAGAATAAGGAAGCCCAAACAAGTGCTGCATCACTAACCAGAATCAGTTCTTGCATTCCAGCAAACAACCCCCTTGTGACACAGTTGCTGCAGGGAAAAGAGGTTCCACTGGACCAGATCCTCCCAAAACCCCTATCCAACACGGAGATTCGGGTGTCGAGTCAGGCTTCTGGAAGTAAGGGGAAAACGACACATTTCGTTCATCATAAAGGAGATAGGCACGTGTCTCCACAAGCCAATACTGTCGGACGAGCCGCAGAATGCACAAAACATCACCGGGAGCTTCCCAATAAGGAAACCCAAGAGCAGATCCTGCAGACGCTGATGCAGAGGAAAGCTCAGCAACAGAGCCAGCCGCTTGGAGGCGCAGGGCCGCTGCCCGCACACCACAGGATTCCGCAAATGCTGCACGCACAGGAGTGTCGGGAGCAGTCCAGAGTGTTGGTTGGCTTTCTGGGCCGGAGGAAGATCCCCAAGCCGGCCATGACGGGGCATTACCTGCTCAACGTGTCCACGTACGGCAGGGGATCAGAGAGCAGGAGACTGCAGCTTTCAGTCTGCCCCAACAAGTCTGCTTTGAAGGGGGAAAGCACAGACGGAAAGGAGACGGCTAAGATGGAAGAACCAGTGAAGAAAGATTTCACGTCCGTTACTAGGGTGAAAACCGAGCAGCAGGGATGTGCGGTTACCAGGGCCGACGACCCAGCAAGTTTTCAGCATTGCTCTGGCGTAAAGACTGAGCCTGGATCTGAGAGCATTGGAGCCAGTGGTGCTGACAATGGCGTCACCAGTGCTAAAGCCAAAGACAGCAATCCGTTTTCTCCAGCGCACCGAAGTCACCTCGAACTCCGCAATAACAATCAAGGAAACTCTGAGCCATATCTTTCCCTCATTGACCCTGGTCACCAGCAACTGACTGCCTTTCAGAGGACGCTCGACAATCAGGAGTTGGCGGTAGCCTCCAGCTACGGCGGCACCATCAGCATGTCTGTACCTCACATTCTGAACCACAACACCGCGGGCACCGCCTCTTCCGCCCCCTCATCGGAGGTCGATGGCGGGGGCATCTGTGGGAGCGTCATGTCGTTCTCAGTGACCGTCACCACAATACCAGCCGGTCACGCGCTAGACCACGGTCATCAGGGCGAAACCTCGCGCGAGCAGTCCTTCATCGAGGGCGCCAACATGGAGGACGTTCAGTCGAAATGCTATTGCCGACTGAAGGCGATGATCATGTGCAAAGGTTGTGGAGCCTTCTGCCACGATGACTGTATTGGCCCTTCGAAGCTGTGTGTGTCATGTTTAGTGGTACAGTGAAATGGAGTTAATAATAACTAAACGATGTAAGGGTTTCATTAGGCATGGGCCAGTATGTGCAACACAATATCAGGGTCACTTAGAGAACGAATTGAGAAAAAAGGGGTTATTTTTTTCTCTGTCCATTTTAAGAAAAAGTCAAGAGAGAGTAGCATAATGTCCAAATACAAAAAATTTTTTAAATGTCCAGAAGTAGTTAATACTTTGTTTTTTCAATTAAAAATGCTGAAATGCCATGGAATAGGTCATAATTTTAAAATAAAATGTAAAAAAATAAATAAATAAAAATACATTTTCAACAAAAAAGCTAAATGTCAAGAAAAAGTCAAAATACTTTTTCTAAAGATGAAAAAAAAATCCAGATTTAGAGAAAAAAAGTAGAAAAATGTATTACTTCCAAATAACACTTTTTCAAGAAAATAAATGGAAAAACTAATAATTTTGAGATCAAATTTAATTAAACAATGCATTGGCACAAAGATAAATTATAATTGCAGTTTCAGCATTTTGCAATTTTTAAGCGTTATTGCCACTGTATATTGAACATTTTGAGAAATGAGAGAAAGAAGACTCCAAATCTCGTTTTTCTGTCATTTGACCCTTGACATCTTCACAGTAAACTTCAGTAAAAATATCAAGTTTTTATTGTACCACAAGACAATGATCTAACAGCTTTTATTAAAAATTGAAACAAAAAAAATCTGCTGGTAAAATAATATATTGACTCTAATACATTGTAAATAAGATGCATAGACATAGTAACTCACCTAAACTGTAACTCATTATGAATCTTGGGTTAAAAATTAATTTAAGTTATATTTAAACCGTTATAGATTTACAAATTTGTGAACTTTGTCAACTTAAATTGGTGTTTTTAAACTCCTGCATCTTACCTAGGTTATACACCTCAATGGCCCTTTAAGGGGAACACACATTGGTGCTGGCCGTAACTCTAGCCGTTCCGCTAAAGCGTGCACACACACGCCACGGATCACTGAACTATAGCCTTGGGTGTATTTCTTTTCCTCAAAAACATCAAAATTTTTAAATCAAACTGTGGAGTGGCGCCCAGATGCTGCTATTAGGGATATAATAAGTTAAATTATTAAAACGCTAAAATTCTTCTGTTTTGCTTGAACTGTTATTGGCAACGGATTTTAATCAACAATCGAAATCCCTGTTTTCAAGCCAAATCTTGTTAAATCTAAAGCTTTCTGTAACCCAGGAGCTGTATGACTTAACAAGAACATTTTGATTTAACTGGAAGCTCCATGGATGTATGACAAATTGATTTTAGCTGCTTAACTAAAGATACTGTCTGCTTGAGTTAGCTAGCTTAACAGACATGCTGCATTTAACATTTTAAAATTAGCTTCATTTTGAGCTGCACTTCTGTAGTTTTCAAACTATGACAGTAAGTATTTTTGCGTGTTGTGAACTATTTCAAAACAGCCGAATTTGTCTTTTATTTTGTGACATGAAACTTTACAGCATCACCTTACTGTACGGTCCATTTCGCCAAAGATACTTGGCCCCCACTCCAGCTATTTTTCTGGCATCTCATCAAAATGAAATTGAAACAGCAAATCAAATCAATTTTTTTATGTTTTTTTAAATTTGGTATGCTTTGATACCGGCCCATGCCTAAGCTTCACATGCCGTCGAGGCACAAATATGGCATTAGGTTATTTAGAGTGAATAGAAAATGTGGTGCGGTATCTTAACTGTTCTACGCCTGCGGCAGCCAGGATCTGATCACTGTTGAAAAAAGCAAGAATTTACACTGGACGGTCTTGTTTTTCATTCACACCTCTGTTTTTACAGACGCCAATCAATTTTCAATCAGTTTAATACTCAATCAGATGTGTGAGAAATCTCACATTCAACGTTTGCACTCAGCTAGATTAGTCTATATTTTTATATAAAATATATATATACATGTGTATGTATTGTTTTTAAAGGAGGGAAAATGAATGTTGCTATTTTAGGACTTCATGACTGTTCTGTGTTGAGACTGAACTTTTTATCGTAGGGTTAATTGGGGTTACTATCAAGAAAAGGCACTAGAGAAAATCATAGGTTGTACAATACCTCCTGCCTGGATTTTTATGCATGTGTGGGTGGTTATTAAAAATTTTATATATATATATATATATATATATATATATATATATATATATATATATATATAAGAAAGGTACATTAATACAGAGCACACTGATATTTAAAAACTTTCATAGATTTATAGGTTTATTGAGGAATTATGCATAAAATGTTTTTAAAATCTGCCCATGTGGATTGCACATAAAAATTATGGCATCAAATTACCTGCAAAGGATCATGTTGTAAAGTTGGAATTTAGCGCAGCACTTAAATTCAAATTTAAAATTTTTAGTAGAAAGTGGTTTATCTTCCCTGTTGTTGTTTTTTTCATATCAAATAAAAGTTTGATGTCATCTACTACTGTTTTAAAGCCACATTTTCCCTCCCTAAAACTGTTTTGTAGTTAAAGTGTCCCATAAATTGGAGTTGTTGAAATGAAAACACTCAAAGTAAAGGCACAAAATGAAGACCTTTTCTTTTCACTGTAAATACTAGATGTAGGTAGTCAATATTTTATTTGTGCAGCACACTTCTCCATTTTTGTTACTACAAAAAGATATTTGACAATAGAAAGAAAAATATTACACGGTCAAACAATTGTAGGTTTTCTAAAAATGATCTGTTGGTACAAAAAGTGTCAAATTTATAGATGAGTATAACCGTTTATCTCTGACCTTCCCAGAAAATGAGAATCTTCCATTATAAGGTGATATGAGGTATTGTAAGCCTAATTATTCACAATAACCATTGTGACATAAAGTACGTTGTAATATTAACACAATCTAAGTGCTTACTTAATCCCACATTACTTTTCGAAAGGGTCAGTGGAAAGCTGTTAACTCAAGCAAAAAATAAATAAAAAATAAAATAATATTTTATAGTATCCAGCAGGGGTGACATTTTTCCTGTTTTATAGCCGTTGTTTTCAAGGTAAAATGCCAAAGCCACCTTAAAAAAAACAAAAATAATCAGAAGTTGTTTATAATCTCAGACTTGTTAATCAAAGTAATATATTTTAATTAATATATTTTAATATAAAAGATCTATTTACTATTTTTTGGGACAAATCAACAGGGTATTTGCTATAGTAATATATTGGCTGTCCGTTTTGTTTTGTTTTTTTTCCTATAACTTGTAGACAGGACAGACCACCATAAGGAATGATTGAACTTTGTATCTGAAATTGCCCAGGTATGGCTGTGTGAACCAGTCTTTGCAATCAGTCCATTTGTCTAAACCGCTCTTTGAAGATTTTGTCTGTGTGCATTATTGTCTACAATTATTACTTCTTTTTTTTTCACAAACTGGCTCAGTCTAAAATTTTAAGTCGATCCATTTTTTACCTGTATATTTCTTTTTGTAACTGGATGGTCATGTCTGTTAAATTTGGGTTTCAGAGTAGTATTAGAAAAAAACTCTTTTATGCAGTTAGTCATTTTAATGTGAATAGCACGTCTCACATGGAGGAATAGAATCAGAGACGGCTGTATTTACAGTTAAATTTGGGGACTGGAACGCACTGCAAGAAAGGCAGCTTGACTAAGACTGAAACGTGCATCAGGCGGCTGTCTTCATTTTTACTGAAGCTACCTGTTTGTGTAAATTTAGATGAGTGGTTAATCGAGAACTAGCTGGGTTGAGGTTACTATGAGCAATCACCATGTTTTTTTCTTCTTTCTTTTTCAGTTGTCACATTTGTCACTAGTTTCATTTGTTACACTCGTCTGTTTCACTCTGTCCAGTAAAACTCCAGTGAATGTAACATGGTAATCTGCACTTGTAAACAAAATGTATTTTAAGGTTATAATCTATTATAAATAAAATAATTTTAAAATATGTCTTGTGGATTTTCTACTTTGGTTTTGCTAGTAAAAACCAAAATAGCTGAAAATTATTTTCTGGAGGCATGAGGGGTAAAAGCTGAACTCTAGATTTTCTTAAAGTCCTTCAACATTGATTCATGTTAATTAATGGTCTTTCTAAAAGACCTAAACATTTTAGATACTTTCACCTGTTTTTAAAACTACACAGACCCAAATTCCCTCTTTGAAAGTTATTGACTATTTTAGCTACAAATGCTGCATAGTGACTGTGTAACTCTTGTTTTAAATTTAGCTACTTCATTTAATAAAGGATCACAAAATTGTTCTCTTTTACAGCACACTTGGAGAACAATCTTTCAACATGGGGCAGCATATATCCTCTTCTGCTCTTCTCATGTGGGATTCCACAGGGCTCAGTTTTTGGTCCCCTTCTCTTTGCTCTGTGTTCTCTCCCACTTTGCGTGGTGTGTCACGTTATGCAGATGATGATAAGATGTATTCAGTCATTGCCTTACTGTCTCGATGGCATGAAGGGCCTGAATGGCTCTCAATTTCATAACAAACAACTTCCACATACATTGGGATTAAAGTAGATCCTACATTTTTACATTGAGGTCAGAGTAGCCTTCGGATCAGGCTTCTGGTAGTTAATGCTGCTGGCCAGAAAGTTCCTTTTATGAAATCTTTTGAGACATTAGGCAACACCTTTTCAACCACTTAGTGGGATTATAGTAATACCCTTCATGTACGGATTTATGGTTATAGCATAGAATATTTCAACTCACTGATGCAATATGAGCACATATCCCAATTTTTGCCTCACTTATATATTAGGATAATTTTTTTTTAAAGTTTTTGCTTGCTTTTAAAAGCCCTATTTGATCAAGTCTTGCCCTACCTCCCTGTGCTTTTTTACACCCACCCATTGAATTCCTGTTTAGCCTGCTTCATGTTGCCTGTCAAGTTCTATTGAAGGGATTTCTTAATTAAATTTAAACTTAAATGTTAATTAAGTTTAAATTAAACTTAGCTGTACAACTACAAACAGGTGCGTGTCATTTATTTATTTGTGTGATCTTCAGTTGTTATTTCCTAAAGAAAAATAATTACGTGGCAGTCAAATAATTTACAACAAAAAAAATCGATTATTTACACAAACTGCTTACTTTTAAGTCGTTTGCGCGCATGCGTAAAACACGCTCGTGTGCGCGCATGCGTAAAACAGCAGGTGTTCGCGCATGGCATCTGCGTGCCTGCCCGCGCTCTGCCGTCCCCTGCCGTTGGGTCGCTGATGATGCCGCGCGGCGGAACGGCTCGGCTCGTGCGTTTCTACGTACGGCTGCATCCGCAGTTGCCGAGCTTCAAAGGCGAATGAAACCGTAGAGCAGCTCGAGAAAATACGATGCCGGAAGGTCCGAGCCGTTCCTTACCATCCCGACAGCTGTAACGTCGGCGGAAAACGCTCGTTCATTTGTCCGACGTGAGAATGCGGCTGTGAATCACGGAGGAAATATCCCTGGACCGCTCCGCTCAGCCTCCCCATCTGACGCCGCTGCCGCTGCCCGCCGCCGATGGTGACGATGCGCTAAACGCAACCTGCCTGCGGTTCACCCGGTAAAGGCCGCCTCTCTTTAAATACTGTGAGATTTGACAAGATGCAAGATTTGCATTATTTAGTAATCAAGAAAAAAAAAACGAAGAAAAAGGAGGAGGAGGGGAGGGAAAGAAAATCAAATCATCACGACACATAATTCCCATTGCGGAAATAAGATAACCTAAATAATGAGTAAAATCAGGCAACATGGCTGCGTGTTTTGTTCCTCCTGGAGTGAGGATGAAGGCTGGTAGAAAGGGAGAAATGAATGAAATCAGCGGTGAGGAGGGACTGCAGCAGCCGCGAGTCCTTCTGCTCGGATGCTGTCATCACCGCCGATCCGAAGGTGCGGTTGCGCTGGACCCTCACAGACCTGATGTCAGCCATTCCCACTTATTTAAATAGCTATCTGTAATTTATTACTGTTTATGTGCAGCTGATTGAGTGCAGTTGGCTTCAGATGCTTTGATTTTAATCATCCCACCAGAAGGGATCTCGATGTGCTAACCTCTATAATGTATTCATGAGAGAGAGAGAAACAACTAACAACTTGTTCCTTAGCAAAGGATATTGTATTCTGAGTGAACCGCCTGTGAAAAACCTCAGTTGTCTGATCATTAATCCAAAAAGAGTTTCTGGATCATATTGGTTTGTTTTGTATTGTTGTGCTGACTTGTGCTTTAATTGGGCTTTGACTAGAAACCAGATGCTTTTCCGGGTTTTTCTGGTGTCTGATTGAAGGTTTTTCAAATTATGTTCTGATCCATGTAGAGCTTCGTTCTTACTGGGTTTCTCCAGTGATACTGTTCAGAATTTCTGTGGTTCAACTTGTTTGTTCCTGGAATAAAGGAACAAGATAAGTTTAAGAATATATGTCGAGATTGTAAATATTCATCAGGTGCCATATCAAGGTCTTCAGTTCTTTTACAAAATGTATGGAAGTAAATATGTGCCATCAAGATTTGAATTAAAATGCCTCTGAAATTTGAATGCTGTATATTTGTACTTACTTTTTTAGTGTATAAAATTTATTTTAACATTAAAGAAAGTAAGTACAAATTGTGTAAAATATGAATAAAATGTATAAAATACATTTTAACACTGAAGAAAGTATACAAATTCACAACATTCAAATTTCAGAGGTAGTTTTGATTCAGTTCTTGATGGCACATATTTACTTCCATTTGAAGGAGTCATACACCTTGATTTTGTTTAAGGAATTTTGTCACATATTAGTTAAGTAGTTTATTTTACTGGGATTTTTGTGGTTAAGTCAAGAAAATTTGGAGCATACCGTAACTGCCAAGTTTAAAAAATAATAATTACAGATGAAGTTCTGAACTGTGTGGTGTGCGTTTGTATTTAAACCATTTAGAATCACATTTCACTGCTATTACAACTGCATGTCTTCTGGGGTATGTCTCAGATCTTCAATTAGATTCAGTTCGGGACTTTGACTGGGCCGGTCTAATCCATGAATATGCTTTTATGCAAACCGTACCATTGTAGCTCCAGCTTTATGCTTAGGGTCATTGTCCTGTTAGAAGGTGAGAAGCCTTCTGGAGCCGCTAACAGTGTTTAGCTCCATCCACCTTCCCATCAACTCTTTCTTTCAATGCTGGCTTTCTTCTTGCCACTCTTTCACAAAGGCCAAGTTTGTACCGAGGGTCATGTTACAGAAAAGAAAGAAAAAACACATAACCAAGCACCGTTACGGTGAAAATTACTCAGCTGGGTTTAATAATATTATGTGCATGATATGAGAACTTACAAAATCAGACATTCATGAACAGGTCAGAGTAAAAGCTCTGTCAAGACAGAGTCGACACTTTGTTCTTAATGCCAAGGACAGAGAATCACAAAGACCGGAGTACAGCTGCAGAGAACAAACATCTACGGCACAACAAACCTCGGGTGTGTAGCTCAGACGGCTTCGTTTGGTGAAAGTTCATTAGCGTTGGCATAAAAAAAGCTTAACATGATATTACCATCAGCGCAATAAAGTCATGTAATACAGTTTCAAACAATGGTCACCACGACTCCAACAGAGTTATGTTGAGCCTCTTGTTCCTTATCCGGCCTGTCAAATTAGGCCACTGGTGTTATGCTAAGATGAAACAAACAGGTGGACTCTATTTACTTTGAGGGTGAGTTGCTTGCTCTGGATTTTATTGAGGGGTATTGGAGTAAATACAAATGCACACCAAATTCTTTTTAGACTTTTTTCAAAAGTTTCGACGACCATGTCATCGTTGCATCGACTTCCTTCCACCTTCCACCTGTGCACCACTTTGTGTCTGTCCATCAGACAAAAACAGAGTATTTTGAATCTCGTGTTTGTAATTTGCCCAACACAAGTTTCAGCTCCTTCTTTCTGACACAGAACGAAGCGTGGAGGTTTTTGCTCAACACTCATTGCGGTTTGTCGAACCTCGGCACGCTCAGCTGACCATCAAGCGCGCACACGACCCTCGCCCGGGATGCACGGATCTCGTGGTCCCGACGTCCTCCCTCCGGGGAAACCCGGCGCTCATCGCTCATTGGCCGGCCTTAATGCGCTCCTTGTCCATCATCGTTAAACAGTTCCCGTGCAGCTCTGTTGGTGTCATTAGCTCACAGGATGCCGGCGTTGCTGAGCAGGATGTCATGGAGAATTATCATTTGTGCGGACCACAGGCGCTGGAAGGGTCCCGAAACAAGCGCACCCATGTCTCTCTACATGAGCAGAGAGGGGGAAACAACAGCCCAGATTGAGAGTTAATGAAGTCTTTGAAGGGAAGAAGAAAAGGAGGCTTTAATTACTTCTTTTTTTACACACTAATACATTTTTGTCGAGATTAAGAAGTTGAAAATCTCCTATATGAAGCTTTCACTAATGTTTCTTTGTCCTTTCCTTATAGGTTTGACCTTCAAGGCTTCACTTTGAGTGAGATCTAATCGTCAGCAGGTGAGCACTTTAGAACCGTCCAGGTGATTTTGTCGACCCCATGGTTTCTGCTGCCGTCCATATTGGAGACAAAGATGATTCTAAAATTTATCTTGTAAATTATGATTGCAAAATTTTATGGTAAAGTTTAAATGATCTTTCAATTACAGTTAATGTGGAGTTAATACAAATAGACATAAAAAAATTTTATTGAAGAAACACAAAGCACAGATAATTTACTAAAAAGCAACAAAAACTGCAACACAAAAACAAATTGTGGTTAATAATAAATTAAATAATTTTTCTACGGGGTGTTTAATAGGCTGCATGTATGTCATGTATAGCCCTATTTATTGTCCAAAGTCAATGCAGCTAACAGGCGGATTCGTAAATTTGGTAATGTGCAGATAGCGGAAAGTAACATGTAGAATTCAAACCATTTATCAAGCAAAGATGTTGTTACTAATTATTTTCACGTCAAGCAGACTGTCCTATCTATGAAATAGCACCAACCATACCACTGTAATTACATCCCAGAGCTCAACATTTAGCAAATTTTTCTGGTTTTTCTACAATTATTGAGTGTGTGAAGTTGTTTCCAGAGCCCAGAAATTTTTTTTTTTTTGCATACTGAAACAAGTTCATCTGTTATCTGTTCTTTCACTGTCTCTTAAGTCCACTTGATGTCCACGAGCTGGAACACAAGAAACGAAAAAAATGTTTCCTATTTATATTTGATTAACCAATTTCATTGCTAAACTCTCCTGAAAACGATCACTTTTTTAAAATTGTATGAAAATTGTTAAAAAATATATCTACCTAATCGTCAGCAGTGGAAGGATACAATATTATTTACTGGCAAACTATTGATTTATCCTCCAGTGGAAGTATAACTCCCCCGTGGGAAGAACAATGTTCATGAAGGAGAAACACTGTCGCCTACTCTCGGCCAGATTGACGAGGCCAACTGTTCTCTGATCGCATGAATTGAAACCAACAAATCCTTTTGATTTCTGTGAGGGTTTCCTGGCTGTTTTGTGACAGAGAACACAAATCAGCACATATTTTTACATCTAGAAATCCATCCGGCATTAATTTGTGCTGTAAAAGTCCTTTGAGGTCGGGGTAAAAAACCTCAAAGTTTTTTCAAGGCATTGTTTCTGTTGCCTTTGAGTCGTAATTTACCAGAGAACTTTATCCATTTAGAAACCTCTGCCTTGCATTAATATGGCGCTGCTGACTGAACAGGAAGTGCTGCATGCTCTTGTGTTTGATGTGCCACAGAATGATCGAGGAAGGCAGCAAACGAGGCAAGGCCATGGTCGAGAAGAGACAGCTCTTCATGGAAATGAGTGAGTGCAGTCAACTCAGAGAAGTCTCTTTTCTCTATTCATTGTCAGCTCATGTGTCACTGTTTGACCAGCTTGCTCTCTTGCATTCAGTCATCGTGTTTAAATGCGCCTGCATTTAGCCTGTTTGTGATTGGGAAGGTGTTATACCGTTTGGGATTAAGATGATTAATCCATTAACCGTTAACTGGAGTACACAGACTCAAAAAGAGACGATCTGCTGAAAGAACTATCGCGTCAGAGCAAGAATTAAGACAATACTGCACAAAAAATATACATTTTGCATTTAAGATAAAAAAAGAAACCTTTCTTTTTATGTAAATATATTCTATCGAGAACAACTCAAGTCGCAGTTTTAGCTTTGCCTGATGCAAATTTTTAAAATAAAATCTCCTTTTAAGCAACTTTTTCTATTTAGTTACTAATCATTTAATCCCTAAAATTAATCGACAGATCAGCCCTGCTCTGCATTGATGCAAAGTCGAGCAGAAAGGGGTGAGCTTTCCAAACGTTGATGTTAGAAGCATTTTTTTACAGATTTCAGCTACAAATGCTAAAGGAATGCTAAGTTGTTGCATTTTAGCCAATAAAATGTTTATTTTCTTCCTTAAAAGGAGATTTGAAGGGTTTGTTTGCATCTTTTAATGTATTTCTAATATTGTATAAAAAAAGACAAAGAGAGTCTGGACATTGTTCCCGTTTCTTTGATCAAATTAATCGATTGATTATAAGAATAATGGATAAATTATTCTTATAATAATCATTAATTGACCATTTATAATGTTTTATAAGGCATCTATTGAAGTGTTTCTTTGCTGATGCAGAATTAGTTGGCAAGACGCTAATCACACTCTAACTCTTAGCCCTTTAAATACGGTGCTAAGGCTCCTTATTAATGGGTTAGATTGTTAACAGCCTTATCAATAACTACTTTGTTACCTATTTATTAATGATTTGTAATGGGGTCTTATTGTAAAGTGATACTAATATATATATTTTTCCATTACTGTTTTGTTTTCAGGAGCACAAAACTTTGATGTTATCAGATTGTCAACCTATCGGACTGCCTGTAAACTCCGGTTTGTCCAAAAGCGATGCAACCGTAAGAGAACGCAGATTGTTTTTTGTTGTTTTTCCTTTCTTTCTGTCAAATTTCAGCTCTGAAGACACTTGCTTGGTGATTACAGACATGAATACGCACTCAGCTGATCAGAGCGTGCGCCCCCGCTCTCTTCTTTTCACAGTCCATCTGGTGGACGTCTGGAACATGATCGAGGCTTTCCGAGACAACGGGCTCAACACGCTGGACCACAACGCCGAGATCAGCGTCTCGCGGCTGGAGACGATTCTGTCTTCCATCTACTACCAGCTCAACAAGCGGCTGCCCACCACCCACCAGATCAACGTGGAGCAGTCCATCGGCCTGCTGCTGAACTTCATGGTGGCCACCTATGACAGGTTGGAAACATGCGGTCTGCACAGGGGACTGAAACTGTAGTATTATAGCAGCGAATGAGCAGAGAACATACATTTTAGTAATGTCACAATGCAATGTAATTTATTTGGCATCGCTTATAAAGATTAGTAGACACCCTTAAAATGAATTAATTGTCATTTCAGTAGCATAACCACACACTAAACATTTTAGAAAAATCAAACCTTAATTTAAGATCAAATATTCAATCATTGGCGCAGTTTTTGCTGCCTCATATGAACCCCTTGAAATAAATAGAACTCAGGTTATATATTTACAGCTCTGGAAAAAATTAAGAGACCACTTAAAATGATCAGTTTTTAAAATTTTTCTTTTAATAGGTATATGTTTGAGTAAAATAAACATTGTTCCTTTATTCTATGAACTACCGAAATTCTAAGCAAAAATTTAGTATTTATTTGTGCAGTGCTTTCAGACTTCAAATAATGCAAATAATAAAACAAGTTCTTAATAATTTAGAAACAACAGTACGAATGTTTTAACTCGGGAAGAGTTCAGAAATCTATATTTGGTGGAATAACCACGAGGTTTTCAATGGGGGTTCAGTGCAGTGGTCTTTTAATTTTTTCCAGAGCTGTATATATTTAACTTTTTTTTAAAAAGTTATTAGTAACTTTAATGATAGTGAAGTTAGTGGTCACAGGAAGCCAAAAAAGCCCTACAGGGATGATTTGAGGTTACGAATCGGGTTGCTCTTTGCCAGCCGCTCATTTAATTTCCATTTGAGATCAATAAAGTATTCTTGAATTTGAATAAATAAATTCTCCACAGCTCACTGTTTTCATCAAAGATTAGTGTCACCAAGTCTCCTTGGCAACTATAAGACACTATCAGCATGTTGATGTTAGCAGTGTTAGCTGAACTGTACTGGGAGTGTAACTAGAACTGTGTGCACCTCATGCCTAATGTGAAGTAATTTGGAGGATCTGTGATGCTGTGGTACTGAACAGCTAAATAATATGCTACCAAAAACAAAAAAAAAATGCAATTAATGGGTTTTCAGATAGATAACGGTCCACATATGACCATATCAACACAGAAATTGCACAAAATCAACTCTCTTCCATGACTATCTTTGTCTCCAGATCTTAATCTTGTAAAAAAAAAAAAAGAAACAACATGTGAAATCCTGAAAAAAAGAGAGCTTAAAAGATGACCCTGGACTTTGGGGCAACTTTTTAGATCTGTCTTTGGTGGCAAAAAACCAACATTTGAATAGAGCTGCAAAACCAACTTAGCCCTTGGAAAAAAGAAATTAAAAATCATTTTTATTTAGCTGTTAAAAGCACAACAACCTTTAAAGATTGCAATCTTGCCCTTATTTCAGAAACCTAGATGAACCCCTAAGTAAAATAAAATAATTAAAGATGTTTCAGTCAGCTAAATTAACCCCCAGACATATTTACGTACATTTCACGTTATCACCGTGTTTGATGGCACAGCAAACACATTTATCATTGGGTAATAACATTCTCTATCACGAGATAAACATGTGTTCCTGATTGGATGCTTGCCCTGTCCATTCCTGGACCCATTTAGTTGGTTTACTTATATCTGTGAAGCCATTCTAGTCCTGCTCCATTATTAATTACGCTTCTGCGTGTCTGGGAAACTTTGAGTTAATGGCTGCGATTACAGGAAGCAGCTTTGTTATCTGTCCCTTATGTCCAATCTGAGTTCGACAGGAGCACTATCGCGCTCTGCTGTACCTCAGGACCGAAGAGAAAACAAATAAGCTGAAGTAAAACAGCTGAGCATTAAGAATGATGGCAACTTAATTACACAATCCTTTCATATCCCCAAACTAATCCAAGCTAAGTTTTTTGTCTCATTTAGATGCTTCAGGTAGTCAAATAGACTTTAATAGCAGACGTAATTGAACTAAGTATACCCAAAAGGAAGTTAACAATAACTATCATTTATTAAGGCTTTATGTGAAGAAATAATTGCCTACCTTCTGAAGTCCTGAGTTAATTGTGATTCACTTTTACCAGACACACGCAGCCCTGATTACTGACACAATAGTAGAGTCGGGAAGCAAAGACGGCTTAAACATCTCGAAAAGCGAAACTTGCCTCGTTCAAGAACAGATAAAAGCATGAAAGTTATTGACTTCTTTTAGTCTGGAAAGGAATACAAAGCCATTTCTGAGGCCTTTAGACTCGAGTGAGTCAAAGTGTGAGTCATTGTCCACAAATGGAGAAAACATGGAAGTGGTGAACCTTCCCAGCATTGATTGCTACTCAAATAGTACATCCATGACAAATGAGTGACCACAAAAAAAAGACAAAAAAAAACCCAATCTGATGTAGTGCAGGGCTCACTTGCTTCATTTATGGTCATTGTTTATGATTCAACAATTTAAAAGAGACTTGGAGAGTTATGTGGACAAAATCAGTGCTTATTTAAAACCTTAAAAGCCTCTCTCACATTCGTCTGAAAATATCTTGATGATCCTCATGACCGTTTGAACAATATTCTGTAGACTGACATACAGGAAGTGAAACATTTTGGAAGGTGTGCGAACCATTACATCTGGCTTACGATGTACAGAAAGAGAAGTTAAACACGGTGGTGGAAGAGTGATGGTCTGGGGCTGCTTTGACAAAATCACTAATTCGCTCTACCAGAAAAGTCCTGAAGGAGAATGCGAAAAGCTGGTTTTGACATTAATAAACTCAAGCACGTTCGGTTTATGCAGCAGGACGATGATCCTCGGCACGACATCTTGACCTTTTAAGCGGGGCCTAGTCAAAGCCTAAACTTAAATCCAACAGAGAGGCGTCACAAATCAGTAATCATGTTCATTTGGTGCTTTCTCCCTTAATAAAATTTTCATTTGAAGCTGCATTTTATGTTCACTCAGGTTATCTTTATTTTAGTTTGATGATCTTAGATGATTTTTTTTTCCTCCCTAACATGCAGTGAAAGTCATGGGAAGCTGACCGTTTTCTCAATGAAAGCCATGCTGGCGACGATGTGCGGAGGGAAGATTGTGGACAAGCTGCGCTGTGGGTGCAATTTTCACTGACTTAACCGTTTAATGTCTGAGGATTTAGAAATTATTGTAATTGAAGCTTTAGACATCTTCCTTTCTGACTTATCCTCATGCAGTTTCTTCATTTAAACACAGAGGGGCGCTGTTGAAGCACATACCCTTTATATATTAGTTGAATGAATTGTGCATGTATTCAGGTTCTGGTGAAATGATGCAAAAGAGATCATGGAGCATATATATTGTTTTCCCCTTTCTTTTCTAACAATAAAGCCAAACAATCACATGTCCCTCAGACGTTTTTTCACAGATCTCAGACTCGAGTGGAGTCATGGTGTTTGCAAAGTTTGATCAGTTCCTCCGGGAGGTGCTGAAGCTCCCCACAGCGGTGTTCGAGGGCCCGTCGTTCGGCTACACGGAGCATTCGGTGCGGATGTGCTTCCCTCAGCAGGTAGGGCGAGGATAACCAAAAGCTTCATTTGATTTGATTGATTGATTGATTTTTTTCCATTTCTTTATGTTTGGGAGGGGGAATTGTTTAATTCACGTGTGCCTGTTTCTCTCTAGAAGAAGATTATGTTGAACACATTTCTGGATGTGTTGATGGCAGATCCTCCTCCTCAGTGTCTTGTATGGTTGCCACTCATGCACCGACTCGCTAATGTTGAAAACGGTAAGTTGCTGCGGTTACGGCAAACGCTAACAGACACAGAAAGTTGCACGCCTGCTTGCATGTGGAAAAACCCCCCAAATAATATGAGAACTATAAAGCATAACAATTATGCACACGCTGAAACAAATTTCACAGAGGAATGAAAGGCCACAGTGTGTTTTAGACTTTAAAGAAAATAAAAACGTCCCCACAACTTGGTGGCAGACATTTTTCCCTTGTAAGTGGAACTAGTAGTTTTTAAATCAATATTAAGGAGTTATGGATTTAAAACAAGGGTATATCTTACTGAAACTCGTAGACTTTAAAATATTATTGTTAGTTTATAAATCACTGAATGGCTTAGCACCACAATACATTAAAGATCTGTTGTTG
>CAEFZX010012140.1:0-17750 GCA_903066825.1 Alfaro cultratus | reverse complement strand
TAAAAACATGCATTATTTATGGCATTGTTTGTTAAAATGGCACATTTCTGATGTATTAAAATTAAATACAATAGGTAAAAGCCAGTACTTTTTGACTTTTACTCAAGTAAAAATATTAATGTGGTACTTTTACTTTTACTAGAGTACATTTTTGTTTGTGTATTTGTACTTTTACTTAAGTAAATTTTTTGAGTACTTTATACAACACTGTTATAGACTTTTTCCACAGCAGTCTGAACAGCCCAATTTTGTTGTTTTCGCTTCTAAAAAGCACATCACATGCACCTCACTCCTGAGGTGCATGTGATGACTTTATTTACTTTATTTACTTTATTTAGCACCCATTGCTAAATAAAATTTAAAATTGATTCATAAATTACTTCATAAATGTGTTGCTATGTGATGTCAAAGTTCTTCTGTGCACAGGTGGGTGACTTTGGGGTTGGAAATTATTTAGTAAGTTTCATAGAATTCTGACTTAATTAGTATGATCACAAAAAAAGGATTTCAGAAAAATTAAATAAAAATTGGAATTGAGCATTAAGATGCTGTGTGAATGTAGCTTTAAAGGGACAGATGAATAAGAGAAATAGCTCTGCTAAGAAAAATATCAAATTGTCATTATTTTTCCTAGTGGCCCACCGGCTCATGAATAAAGCTGCCCAGATGGTGCCACTGGGTTTTAGTTTGGGGTATAAGAGGAAAAATGCATAACAAATAATTCTCCTCCCTCTGCACAGTTATTATAGTTCACCCATTTTCCCTTCTGTGCACCACCTGGGTCCGTTTACTAGTTTCGGGACCAAGCCAATAGCTCTCACTGTCATTACCTTGAGAAATAATGAGATTTGGTTAAGTATAAAACAGCCTTTAATGCTGAAAATGATCAAATGTTGCAAACCATGCAACTCATACAAATGGAAGATTCAGAGCGACGTTCACCGTCCAGCGCTGGGCTCCACTCAGCTGACCTTAAGGGCCACACCGAGTTCTGCTTTGACCTCATTCTGCTCCCTCTCTGAGTCTGTTTTCCTGCTTAATCAGGTTTTGTTTATGTGTAACATATAAGACTGTCACCAGCCTTAAATGTTATGCTTGTGTAAGCATGCAGCCCTGTGCATGTGAGCAGATAAGAGACAGAGGAAAGACACAGTCATTTTATCCAACACAGTTGCACCCCACTTAATGTTAAACCTTCACGTTGAAGTCAATGGTTGGAACTGGGTGACATAAGGAAAAGGTAACTGAGTACAAATACATTCTTCTTGGCTTTTCAACAGCTCAACAACCACTTCAGTGTTGTTTAGTTAGAGTCTACATGGTGGCGCTGGTTTATGACGTTTTGGCAAAAGTCCACGTAGTTAGTGTAGCCTGAGGCATTGCATTTCTATGTTGGCTTTTTCTGCTCTTGAGTTATTCTTGAATGGAGCTTACATGATTTAACAAGTCTTTTAAAATCTATACCCATTCTAATGTTTCCGCTCTTGAGCAACTGAGCTAAACTTAACCTGTTTAGCATACAGAAAAGGTTAAGAGCTCGAAACTGCTCCCTGAAAAAGTTTTCCGAGCTCGCGCTGATTGTACATCCTGCGAGATACTTGAAATGATGTCACGGACATCCCGTATGACCAAATAAGGAAAGTGACACATGAAACTTGAGTTGAATAGGAACAGTTTTCAGCATTAATGAGCTGCAAATCAACAAGGCATTTTAAAGAGGAAAGTCAGACACCGACCACAGGCAGCTGCTCTGTGGAGGTTCGCCTGAAAACGAGCTCAGCCGCGCTGCTTCAGGTTCCTCACAGGGTTAAAGAGGAAGCAGTTCCGCCCTCAGAAGCTGCTCAGGGCTGAGCTAGAAGACAAGCAGAAAGAATAGGGAAGAGCCCAGCACCCGAGCTGTTTCTGTCTGAACTCTAGCAAGACGAAACTGGGTCCTAAACTACACCGCCGGACTTCGGAGGACTTTGGTACCCAGGTGTGGCTCTGTCCGCTATCGCGTCGTCGGAGGGAGAAAAAACATGCGCACGATAAGTCTGAGTGTTTGACTGTGGCGACAGAAGAGCCGTGTGTCCGTGTTTGAAGCTCCGCTTAACGCTACAGGGGCTGGGGGGATTTTGTTTCCCGGTGAATCAGGCCTTGAAACGCTTTTTAATCTTCAAAGAAAGTTTTCCCATTAGGAATGAGTGGGGAAGAAGAGAGATTCAAACTGGTGGTGGTGGGAGGAGGTGGAGTGGGGAAGAGCGCCCTGACCATCCAGTTCATCCAGGTAGGTACATGAACTTTGTCTCTACGGAAACGGCCTGCTGGCTTTGTCATAAGGATTGTCCTGAAGTTAGGATGGAATTCCTTCCTGGGAGTAAAAGACCAGTTCGCCCTGAAGTTCGGTTGTGATTCCTCAATGGAAGTAAAGGACCAGTTCGCCCTTTTTTATGGGGGTTGTCCTGAAGTTAGGTTGTGGTTCCTCACTGCGAGTAAAGGACCAGTTTGCTGTTTTTAAGTATTCTGGACATTCATCTAAAGGTTCTAAAACGCAATACTTTTCACACCTGGACACAAAAGTCTGATTCTGTACCTATTTTGAGTAATGTATTCCACATGCCCAGAAAGCATTAAAATCATCAGACAGAACAAACCTTTCATAATCTGGTGACCCAATTCAGTCCACATTTGTTTTTAAAGATTGGTTTTAGTTCTAATGACTTTTTTCAAATTATTAAAAAGGTAATTTCTGTTACTTTCATTAACAGAAAGTAGGGTGGAGAGAGAGGGGAAAGACAAATGGTCCGAGAATGAGAATCAAACCCAGGAGTTCTGCGTTGAGGTCCATCCATAGCTGGATTATGGATGGGAGTCCTGCTGGACTCCGTGGATGGAGTCCACCACTATGGACTCCATCCATAGTGGTGTAAATGCATTAAGATGTACTGAAATGGCTCCTTACATGTTTTTCCAGATTAAACTGAAGGTTTCACAGATTACAAACTATGTATGAAGCAATCCACAGTAGTGGTTTTGTTTGATGAAGAGCAGCACAGACCAGTTAAAGCTAGTTGCCGGACTTTTCTTCATAGACATAATTTTTTAGTCTGCACTGTGGCATCCAGAAGGTGAGGAGTTGGAGAACACTACATGGGTTTTGGGATAATTTCCAACAATAAAATACAATTAAGTGAGGATGAACTGTGAAAACAGTCAAAATCATTCAGGAAGTTTCCACCACAATGTTTAGTAGTTCCAGCTGGTCAGCTTGATTTATGTGATGTCATTAACCCACATCCACTCTAAGCAGAGTTGGCATCTTGTTTTTTCTTTGGCACTCTGCAAACACATTGTGCTCCGTGAAGTCCTATTCTCCATTTTCTACCAGGGATTCTTCAGCAAAAAGATACGAAACGAAAGGCAGGGAATAACCTAGGAGTAGAGTCCGCCTTGGATGTGAATTTATTTGGATATCAGATCAACACTCAGACATGACTTGTTTCTTCAACTCCACTTGACACATTTTTATTATATTTCAGAGTGCATTTTTCTGTTAACAATAGTCACTAACCTTAAGGAATTTAGTTTTCATGAAAGCGGTTGGTTAGACGGCATAATCTAAAATCTCCACATAATTAGCTGGTCCAAAGAACCACTGAAGGAAATGACGCACAAACCTCTGAAGAAGACGTAACATGTTTATATTTTACGAAATGTGAGCAAAAATGGAGTAGGGTCAAATTTTAGTGGTTGTAGGATTTCTCTTTTGTCTTTGGTTAAATAAAAACATGATAAATTTCTACTGCTTGCTTTAGATTAGTGCATTTTGTTTTTGTAGTTTACCCATAATGCACTGCTTTGGAGTGGTCTCTGCTCATCTTGGTGATTTAGTATGCATCACCAGCATACTTCAATTTAACTGAGACCTAGTTTTTTTGGCCGGCTTGAGTTCACTTTTTTGGATGAACTTTGACCTCGGCATTGAGTTCAATTGCACATTCACACATCCCCAAACAAACCGGAGTTTCTTGACCAACGAACTGAAGTTTGATTAAAACCGACTAAACAGGGCTGGAGTGAATGAATGAATTCAGTGCCCTCCAACAAGTGGCTTATTTAAATGTTGGTCAGGTGAATAATGGGACCAAGCAAAGTCTCTGTTGCAGTTTAAGATGGAATGATGTTTTTGTTTGGAGAAAGTAGAAGGAATCAGTACACTGTGTAAACTGCTCCGCCACTAACGCTGAATGTGTCCGACAGTCCTACTTTGTGTCAGACTACGACCCCACCATTGAAGACTCCTACACCAAGGTGTGCACTGTGGATGGGAAGGAGACTCGGCTAGACAGTAAGGCTGCACCACATTACACTGATTCACTCCGATTGTGTCAACAGTTTTGTTCCACAGCCCACAGTCTGAGAAGACTCAGGCAGTGTGTGTTTCTCCTTGTGTGTGTGTGTGTCACTGCCCTGTTTGGACACGCAGCAGGCCAGCTGAGGGAGTTGGGTCATGCTGCTTTTTCACCATTTCATGAAATCATCAGATGAACCTCCATCCTAATTCTGGACATCTGCTATCTGTTAGAAATACATGAAAGACTCTACTGTGCCTAGGAAAAGTATTCACCCCTTGCACTGTTTCACATTTTGCTACATCACAACCACAAGTGAAATGTATTTCATGTAATAGACCAACACAAAGTATTGCAGTACCTGAGTCACAACTTTGTTGAACCACTTTTTGTTCAGATTCGTTGGAACACATCTGTGGACTTTCTCAGTTGAAATAATGTGTGAACTTTGACTATGCCATTCTAATTCATGAATGTCCTTTGATTTAAACCATCTCCTTCTCTGATTGATTCTCTCAAGTCAGTTTAGGTCCAGAGTTTGCAACCTGTGAATCTTTGGAATAGAAATGAAAAAGAACCAACCAATGCTTTTAAATATAGCTATGACAACAAATGCAGCTTTTAGTTGTTTTTCTATTTTTTTTCATTGAATAATTACACTGAATTTTGACAAAAAAAATGACATTTAAAGTACCAGTTCTATTTTTTATATGTTCTTGTCATTACTAAATGACTAAATTATTATTATTTTTTTTACATAGTTTTCCACAGATGTCAACATCCCACTGAATAAAATGTATCCATTTCCTGTCATAATGCCAGCAAACCTCTTAAGTTAATGGAGAAATCATGTTATTGGGAATATTACAGGAGTCTATGACTACCACCAGGCCAGAGCGGCGCTGAGCGGCGAGGGTCGCCAGCGCTGCTTGTAGCTTTAATTTAATTGTTTTTATTTCCTATAATTACTGAGCAGCATCATCTGATTCTCTTTTTAGGGCAACTTGACACATTTTCAGATTTGTCAAGCTACACTTACAGATCAGATTCAGATCTGTTGAATCTCTTGCTTCCAACCAGAAGCTTTGTTATTTTGCAAACAAGAAGTTAAAATGTAGAAGGAAATCTCTGCTTTGTAAAAATACTTACAAACTAGTGGACAGCACCAACAGCTCTGCCGGATGCATTTGTTACACACACCCCTGACTTCTTCACATGCTGTTGGTCTGCTGCAGAGTTTTCAGGAATGATTTCTTTCTTGGGTGTTCAGTAGCTGCTTTTTAGATTGTTTTGCCTCCATTTTGCATGTTTGACTTTACATTTGGGAGGGAAATAATTTACTTTGTATTTATTTAGATTTTAAATTTGCACCTGTGTGTTCTTGTTAGCAAACCACCATCACAAATGAACACATGTCTGCAGCAGAAACTATTAATGGCAACATTGACCCAATAAGTCCAAAGGTTGAGTAATAAAGGACACACCCAGATTTAGAACTCGTGAAGGGCTAACAAGCTAACAGTGGTGACTGTATTTTATTTGTTTTACAAAACTGGACTTGCCTTGGCCGAAATATTCACAGTGTTTAGTCTAATTTTTCTGTGTGTATCAGTTCTAGATACGGCAGGCCAGGAGGAGTTTGGTGCCATGAGGGAGCAGTACATGCGCTCTGGAGAAGGATTCTTACTGGTGTTTGCTCTCAACGACCGGGGCAGGTAATGACCTGGTGTGTGTGGGTGTGTGTGCGTGTCTCTGTGTTTCTAGCATCTAAATGACAAAAGTTAGGGTTGGGTTTGCAAAGGGTTTTGGTAACGACAGCAGTAGTGACCAGAAATTCTAATAAAAAAGTAAGGAAACATTTTGCTTGAAATACAGCATGATTCAAAAATCACTTACAGTCTCAAGTTTGAAGCATAAAAATTGTTTTTAAGTGAAAACATATTCCACATTACTTTTAAAAATTAAATTATATATGTTATAGATCGGATCAAATCTGTATCTGCATCTCTGTATTTGGCACATCATAAAATCAAAAAGGTTATGGGAAACTCTGACTATCCTCTTCATGAGACTGCCTGGAGAGAACAGAGTATCTTCAGTCAGAGGCTTTTTCAGATTCATTGTAATACAGGACGCTACAAGAGATTTTTCCTGCCAACATCCATCACCAGCTACAATCACCCTTTCAATAATCTCAATTTATTCACTTACTATATTTAATTTTCCTTTGGAACCAATAAAGTATTTTTGAATGTGAATTTGAATTTTATTTGGAAACTTGTAGTTGTATTGAAACGCCACAACTTTCAAGATAAAGCTTGGCTTATGCAGATGGCAAGAAGGGCACAAAGACGGCCGGATCATGATGTTTGAGGATTTTTCCGCAGCAGGAGTTTTACTGGGTGAAGCAACAGCAGGAGAAGGATCATGTTGTCGATGCTCTAACCAGCTGTGCTTCATGACCGATTATAACCAGCTGAAAAAAGTCTTTAAACATCCCAAAGATGTAGCTGCCTTTTTATGCGCTGAGGATCTTCCCTCAATATGCCTGGTCTGAATAGTGTGAGAGACTCAGATTTACGGGCCACATGTTATTCAAGGTGTTGTGTATAGGTCTACTTAGAGCACACCAGAGCTCAACATTTATTTGCTCAAAAGCTTGTTGCTAAGTTTATAATCCTTTTTGTTGTTAGCTGTGGCCCAGCAGCTGAAATGTGTTACACAATTAAAGTTTCCCTGGGTTAAAAAATAACTGGTTCTTCATTAGTCCCTATACTTGTGTGGAGAGGTTAGCTTTCACCCCTTGATGGGTTTATTGTGATCCCAATGTTTATTAGTCTTGATTTTTGTAGTTGGAATGTGGAGAGTATACTTAGTCCTATTGAATATACTAAGTGGAAGAAAATTTGTAGCTTTTTGAAAACAAAACACGCCCATATAACACTCGTGCAAGAAACACACTTGACAATAATGAACACCTGAAGTAGAGGCACGACGGGGTTGGGGAAGTATTTGGCAAATCTTTTACCAGAAAAAACAGAGGTGTTTCTGTAGGAGCTGTTTATCTTTTCCTGTGTTTTTTTTGTAAGTCAGTGCTTATATGGATACTGGGACTGCTCATTGTTTTTTGTTTGATCCATACAGTTTTCATGAGGTCCAGAAGTTCCACACCCAGATCCTGAGGGTAAAGGACCGAGACGACTTTCCCATGGTGCTGGTTGGAAACAAGGCTGACCTGGAGCAGCATAGAGTGGTACGCAGAGGCAGTCCTAGCCTGTTTGGCGCCCTGGGCGAACCACCTTCATCAATCAACCTACCACCATCTGGGGTGGTGGGGGGGTTGATTGATGAAGGTTTGTGTTAGGTGCTGTTGACATTCAGATCAGCTGTTGTAACATCAATGGGGACCGGTGAGGGATGCGGGGGGTCAAAAGCCAAGAATAATAGCTGGGACATTAAATCAGGAATTTACTGTGATTAACTACATTTTTTTAGTTCAGTTTCACAAGCCACACTCAGCTTATTAGTGCACGACAAGTGGAATCAAGAAATCAAATAATAGAACCTCCTTGACAGCATGACATGGGCTAAAAGATCTCAAAAAGCAACTCATCATGTATTGATTTAAAGAAATGTGAGAAAGTCATTGAAACTTTGCAAAAATGTCCTCCATCTCCTCCATGTAGGGTCAGCAGAGCCACTGCTGACCCTAAAAAACACAAAGGCCCCAAAATATTTTGTTGATCTCAAAGACTTCTGGGAAAACATTATGAGAGTGCAGTTGGACTGCAGTTCATGATTATTTTAGCAATTGATTCATCTGATGATTAATCAGATAGGCATGTTCTGCAAACTTTTCATTAAGCCTTAATAATATAATATTAGAAATATGGTAAAATATGCAAATAAAACAAATTCCTTTTAAAATAAGAAAATAAAAATGCTATTGCCTAAAATTTATTTTAGCTGTTGATCATTTATAGAACAGGATTCCTCTGTAGCTAAAAACTCCTAACATCAGCATGTGAAAACCCTTTCTGTTTGACTAACATCAGCACTGTGTAGGGCTGATTTGTTGGCCATTATCTGGATTAACTGGTTAATAACTGGATAGCAAAATGTGCTTAATGGATTAAAGCCTCCACTTGTTCTGGATAGAACATTACAGACAAAGGGTTTTCTTTTATGTTAAATGCAAAATATATGTTTGGGGGTTTTTTGTACATTTTGCCATAATTACTGATCGGAGTGTATTGTTCATTTAACAAATCATCTTTTTTTAGCCTGTGTACTGTAATGATTAGAATCATTCACACAATTACATAGGGACTTATCAGAGATTTGACAGTGTTAGTTTGCCTTTTCGTTCTGTGAGTCTTTACTTGATTTCACATGAAGCTGGGTGTGTCTGCAGATCTCCAAGGAGGACGCTCAGGCGTTTGCCAGAGAGAACAAGATCCACTACATGGAAGCTTCTGCCAAGAATCGCTACAATGTGGATGAAGCTTTCATGGAGCTGGTGCAGATCATCAGGTAGAGGCTTTCTGCATTTGGGATGTCTGTCCATCCATCTTTCTTTCCTTTCTTCATTCTTTCGTTTCTCCCTCACTCACTCACTCACTCTCTCACACACACACACATATCCCCAGTGGGGTCATGATGGGTGCCGGTGCCTCCCTCCAGCTGGGTCACCCTGGACAGGCCAGTACATCGCAGCATTTGGGACGCTTACATGTTTAACTTGGAAGTTAAACATGTAAATGTTTACTTGCATGAAGGGAACCTATTGGGCAAAATATATTTCCTGTACATTTTTGCTCTTCCATTAAAAGAAAACTAAAGTAAAAAAAAAAATCTGCTTTTTTCCAACAAGCCATTTTAAAAACCTCATTATTATTATTATTATTATTATTATTATTATTATTATTATTATTATTGACATCTAATGAGTTAAAACAGCTCACTCAAAGAAGCAAAACTGAAGAGGTGAAATCTCATAATCTGAGAATTATTTTGTGCAAAACATGTTTTGTAGCCCATAGACATATCCTAACTTGTTCAAGTTAGTACAGTATGTCACCTTTAAAATATCTTGGATGTAAATAATTAGACTATCACACACACCAGTCATAAGGCAGTGTTAACAGTTTGTGTGTAAATATGAATCTGATCCCATTTTTATTTTGTCTGTCTCCATCTTCCTCATTCAGACGGTTTCAGGAGATGGAGAGTCCTCCTCCTCCAACTCAACAAACTAGGAAACAGAACAGTCGTGGCTGTCCCTGTGTCATCCTGTAGGCATCGTTACTATGGACACCAAACCCTCATCCCACTTGAGCTTGTACAAAGAAATGTGTGTGTGTGTGTGTCAGAGTGAGTGACAGATAAGATTCATCAACCAACCTTCCAGAACATTTTCTTTGCCATTTACCAAAAACAATTTTTTGTTCAGCCTATAATTTTTTGTATTATTTTCATTAAAAGAATATTAAGAGAAGGCTGTCTACAGCAGCAGATAGAGAAACAGGAAGTGAAACTTCTCACATCAGAGCCTGCTGTATAGAAGAAGAGCTGCCTCATCATTCTATGACAGACTGCATTCTGAAAGCAGACCCTGGGTGTAGATTTGAGTCAGAAAGCATTTCACATTCTTGTGCAGTGTGGCACGCCTTAAACTAGTCATGGGCTGTACTGTCATCTCCCATGACTTCCTGAGGGGGGCAGCAGAGCCTGACAGCAGAAACAACATGCTTGCTTCGTAGTGTGCTTATGCTTTGGGTTCTCGCTACAGTTTGGGGAGGTTTATCAACAGTAGCCATAGCAACTATAAATACTGTGGCTTCTCTGCTCTGATCACATCTAAAGTATTCCACCTGGTGCTTTTGCAATGCATGGCCCACATAAGTTTGGTGCTTTAGTGAGGAAATCATATTTTTATGAAATATTACATAAACTTCAGCTGGATGCAGTATTTCTTAACAGAACATTTTTTTTTTATTTGCACACCTAGGGTACTTATTCATCGACTACAGCACCTGTACTATGGTAAGAGCAGATTATCAGGGTAGTAATATGCTACAGAAGCAGCAGTGAAGGCAGTATTTTAAAAATGACCCAGAGCTTTTGGGGTAGATTGTGCTTCAGTAAATCCCCTAGTGTTCATGTTTTTTGTTAACTTTAAAAGTAATTGTTTTAAATCAGACATTTCTGCATTTGGCTGAAGAAGAGGAAGTTAATAGTTCAGTGCTTTACTGAATCTACGCTCCAAAAACGAATAAAAAAATAACTGCAATTAAGGAAGTACGATGTTTTCTCACAGATTTAAAGGACAAAATAAATTAGACAACAGTTACATGTGTAATCAGCAGAGTTGGATTAGGGTCTAGAGCAGGTTTTGGTTTCCTAACCACTAAGGAAAAAATGTTTTACTAATGCAAATTACAGTACATAAACAGGTAATCCTTTACATCAGCAAAGGATTATCTTTGCTGCTTTAATTCATTCATTCAAATATGAATGATAAGTTCATGTAAGTATCATGTTAAGTTCAATATCTCCATGCTGTTTCAAAGAAATGTACTATATTTTTTTAAATACTTGAATATTGTCTATATTCATAAAAATCCCAAAATATTCAGACAACTCAACTTATTTAAGCCTATAAATTTTATATAAAGTATAAAGTTAGCAAAAATATGCATTCATTAAAAAAAAACCAAAACTTTTGTGGCCACCCCCAAAAATCAGAGCCCTGGGCCACTGCCCCTGTGAGCCCATTCCAAAGTTTTCCCGGGTAACCAGAGTCCTAATGGAGGATTGTTTGATTGGAACTGTGGGAAAAATCTGAGGTTGTGAAATCCTCATGAGTCCATTCACAATGCTGTGCCTCTGGAAAGGAGGAATAATATATATTAATAATCTGCTGTAATTTTAAAAATCATTTTTATTATTGTTTTCCCCAAAGCAGCTTTGTTGTTTCATCTTTTGTTGACAGTATTACTTGCCAGCAACAGCGGCCCGGGGGCGAAGCGTTCAGGGCCATTTGGCTTCTGTTCTTAAAGGTTCAGGGTAAAATAAAAAAAAACCACAACCTGTATATTATAACTCATAGATTAATTATTGGACATGCAGATATACTTCCTACATGATGCTTTTATTGGGGATAGGTGAGGTGCTATTTGTTGTTTTATCACAATGCTAGATTAAGGTACAGACAGCCACCTTTGTGTTCTGATTAGTAAATGGCTTAAAGTTGTAATAATAAGCTTTGTGAGATGCAAACTACACTGTGGTCCTGATGTTCATTTTACATTGGAGGGGTTGGTTCACCTTTTATCTGTTTTCCAAATCCAGATGATTACAGCGAAGCCTCTCATTTATTTGGTTTCCAACATAAGAAGGGACGTGTCGTTCAAAGCTTTACCTGAAACTGTAGCAAACATCACTTTGTCCTGGAGTATAAAAGTTTTCTTATATGACAATGTTGTCAGCATATTATCACCACTTTCAGGAGATCACATTGAATTAATGTATATACTCAAATCTTACAATAGACAATCAAATTAGGCACAGTCTCAGCTTTTTATTTTAGAACAAGATGGAGTTTTATGAGCTCCCATAGCGCTATCAAAATGTTCACATTTCTAAGTGCTGCTTTTTGTTTGTTTTTCTAAGAAGCATCATTTTTATCTGAAAACCTACAATTCACATATCCAATTTTCAATTTCTTTTTCATGTTTAAACATCAATAAAACATTTCTAGAAAAACTATTTTCTTGTGACTTTTGTGAGAACCAGATCTAATTGG
Organism: Alfaro cultratus; assembly: GCA_903066825.1. Lineage (NCBI taxonomy): Eukaryota > Metazoa > Chordata > Actinopteri > Cyprinodontiformes > Poeciliidae > Alfaro > Alfaro cultratus. Next base: position 5,612 of record CAEFZX010012140.1, on the reverse strand, counting down.
AAAAAGTCAAATTGGTAAAATGTTGTTTAAGTAAACCATTGATTTCATCAAGTTATTAACTTTTCTCAGGATGAGAAACTGCTGCAACAGCAGAAAATGCAAAAAATGGATAGTAGTATGAGAAAGTAGCAGAGTGAAGAAAAATGATCTTGTCCTCCAGCAGCCTAAATCTATTGCAGCAAAATTACAGAGATACTCACAATAACCTAAGCCAATCCTGGTATAAACTTTATAAAATGATTAAGTTTTGTCTTAAAGGTAGACAGGGTGTCTGCCTCACACACTGAAACTGAGAGCTGGTTCCACTGGAGAGGAGCCTGAACAGATTATGTTTTGTAAAAATGTTTGAAAACATTAATAAAACATGGCCTTATCAGAATTTCTTAGTCTTCTATCTAAAGTTCCATTAAGCTACACTGATGTTTGTGGCTGTAACATGACAAACAGAAAAAAAAAATCAAGAATGAAGAATAAGCTTGCAAGACAGTTGAACTGGTATTAGCATTATGCATTTTGAAGGCACACAGAGCCTTTTATAGCACAATCAAGTAATTATGCTACCTGCAGCTGTTATAAAATAGCTGTATATATCAAACAAACATGATTTAAAATACATTTTAAATCATGTTTAAAATGATTTAAACATGATTTAAATCATGTTTATTATAATTTATAATAAATTATTATAAATTATAATTATAAATTATAATAATTTATAATTATCAAATTATAAATTGACTTCAGAATTTGATGCCTTGAAATTGGTCCTCTGTCGCTTTAAGAAGGTCCTCTTTCTTTCACTGACTTCGGCACTTTATCACAACTATGCTTCTCATTACTGTTAGCAAAAAGTAGAATATCTGAAGTTCATAGGTGTACTGGAGTGTGAGTATATCAAGTGTGCTACAGACCACTTGTACTAGAAAGAATACTAATTTAATACTTCTTTGGATTAAATTGGATTTTTTTTAAAGTTTATATAGTTTATTTCAGTGTAGTGTGATAAAGTCATGTCAACCAAATTATACATTCAAGTATGCAGCAAGCAGACTCATTTATAGGCTATAAGTGTAATAGGTGAATTTGTGGTTAAAATTTTAGTTTGCTGAAGTATATGACACAAGTGTGTACTGTTCTCTTTACCGCCATTGCGCTACTCCCATTCAATTCAATTTAAGCTTATTTATAGAGCACTTTAAAAAACCAACACAGTTCACCAAAGACCTGTACACCACAACCAGAATCAAAAACAAACAGTGCAGTAACAACTGCAAAAACCAATACTTCAAGCTGAGTAAAAAGCCAGTGAGAAAACAGAAGCTTTGAAGGGAGACTGCAAACAAGAATGAGCGGTCACCTCTCAACTTCCTCTTCAGTTTCAGGACAACTACTAACAAAATCTGATTTGCTGACCTGGGAGAGAGTGAGGGAACATATGGCTGAAGCAGATCAGACCGATACAAGGGCAAGGCCACTAGTTACATATAAACTTCTAGTCCACAGTTTAGCTTTCCTAAGTATACTTTAACAAAACATAGTTTTGTGTCTTAGTTGAGGTTTTTGGCTGATAGGTCAGAATGTAAAGACGACTCTGCAGAGGTTGGATAGGACAGTACAGAGGACTGTGAGGAGCAGATTTCCTCCAGTTCTGACCTCTATCCAGCATGACGCTCCACCCATCCTGCACTGCTCCCCTCAGGCATCATGACGCTCCACCCATCCTGCACTGCTCCCCTCAGGCAGCATGACGCTCCACCCATCCTGCACTGCTCCCCTCAGGCAGCATGACGCTCCACCCATCCTGCACTGCTCCCCTCAGGCAGGAGGCTGAGGAGCATCCAGACCAAGAGATCTAAAACTGAAGATACCTGCTACATTTAGTTTAGGACCAGTCATGTTTTTGCTGTAGAATCTCTGTCACTAAACTGTCAGGGTTTGTTTTTTGAGGCATGAACAAAAATTTTACTACTTTGTTAAACATTGTTATTAAACAACATATAAGAAATTTATAATCCTTATAAAGGATTATTTAACTTTTTCCTTTTTTTTTTTTTTTTTTGCCTTTTTAACAATAAGCAATTAATTAATCAGTTGCATGCTAAATTAAAGTGAGCTCGATCATTTCCATTCTGATCATTAATATTTTTTGAAGGGCAGAGACATAATCAGTAATTTTAATGATGGTTTTGGGTTGTGTGTGGTTTTTATTTCAGTTGTATTTATTGTTTTTAGTTGTGTTTTTATTTTGGATATTTAAAGTGTTTTTCAGTGCCATTGTTAACGTTTACAAAATTTAAGTTTATTGGTCACTGAGAGGGTAAAATTGATCAATAAATTACTTGAAAAGGGTCTCAGAACATTATCTTTTATCTCAATTATTACTGGGACAGTTTGTTGTACAGCACAGTTTGACAGGCCTGCTGTACTCTCAACCCTTTTGTGTTGAGAATGAAGTGACTTCTCTGCAGCAGAACCTGATGGTTTATTGTGTCATGCTGACTCAGTTTGAGCAGAGCTCACCAGAAGAACTGATCCTGTCTCTTCTGGTCCCTCTTTTGTTTGTTGGCTCAGTTCTCTATGCAGCCAGTGAATAAACAGAGAAACAGGCAGGCACTCTGACTTGTTTTGAGAGTTTCCTGACTTCAGTTGACATGTTGCAGAACAGGTTTGTGGTCATACCAACCCACAGTATCGAGCCAGCTCCCTGTCAGGCTTCATGGGTCCTCCCATTTTGCTGAAAGTCGGAAGTGTTGAATGGATTTTTTTATTATTTAAGGGTTTGAAGAATGGGTCACTCTGACGGTTGGAGGTGCAGTCCTGTTGGGCAGGTGAGGCTCCTTTCATTTGTGCCATACTCTACTGAGCTCAGATCTTAGGAGTTCACCCTAAAGACTCCATGTTTTCCTGTTTCTCTTCTAGGCGTTTTCCTTGATGGCAGTATTGCACTGGATCGTGTTGCTGTCGCTGCTGCAGACAGGCCAATGTTATGTTCGTAACCAACAAGCACCAGGTAAAGAACTCTTCCTCTCACAGCAAACACCACCGACTATAAAAGGAAAACTTCTTGAGTGAAGAATCAGAAACATAATACTTGTCATGACTGTATGAGATTATGATCTTGCTATGCAAAGTGGGATGACTGTTGAAACTGAGTGAAGATTAGCTGATGACATCAGATAGAACCTGTCTGCTCTGTGCATTCCCTTGTGAAAAATAAATATATTAAGAATAAAAAAATTTAGTATACTTGAAAATACTTGAAGCCAATCATCACTTCCTTAATCCTTAAACTATACTTCAGGTTTAAGGATTATTTAACTTGAAGTATGTTATTTTGGAATAACTAATTTTGTAATTTTGTGTATTTTCATTGTAATTGAATTGTAGAAAATCGCAATTTACAGTGTACTAAGTGTACTATCACATGTTTTTTGGATCTTTTAGTTGTATACCTCTAGTATACAACTAAAGTTATACTTTGTACACTTTAAGTATATGGCTTTTTTATGTAATAATAACTTACTTGATTAGTATATCTTAAGTGTACAATTTTTGTGAATGAATTACATATAGAAAATGTTTAGAATGTCTTCTAAATGTATAAGCATTATATATTTTTATGTTAGTACTGTGATCATAGTAACTTTTGGTTTATTATAATTGTTAATGAAGTACACTGTTTAGTAACTTATCAATGTCTTTCATTATTCTGCTTTGCCACTTTGTACGTTACAAGCTTCATACACATTACAGTACTGTAAACATATCAGGCTACCAATATTCAGAAGGATGAACAACAACACACTTTCAATTGGAAAAAAAAAACTTTGTATATTCAATATATTCACATTTTTTAAGAGTACATTTCTAACATACTATCAGAGAATTGTATAAATTGTTAATATAGTAAAAGTTTACAGACAACATGCTTATAAAAATTAGCACCATAATAAAATAAGAACACTTTAGAGAAATGTGAAAAATATTTCACCAAGGAGAGAGTATTATTTTAATACATTGCCACAGTATTTCAGTATTACTGCAGACAAACTGACATTTATCCTTCCTAAGAACACAGAACATTCCCATTCACTGGACCACTGCACTTTACAGAGGGGTAAAAAAACATTTCTAGGTGACTTCTTTGCTCTTTATGTTAAAAGTAGAAAAATAGTCAGCAATATCACAAAATCAGTTGATGCTGGCATTAGCTATAAAGTGTGGCTTAAGTGTGGACTTAAGGGAGACGATGTGGAGGTTCATCCTCAGAACTGGTTGGTGATCTGGTGGAGCCAAAGCCTCTGAGACAGAAAAGTCTTTAGGTTTTCTAATACATGATCTCTGGCTTCCTCTTTCATCTTCATTTGCTTAGACTGCAAAAATATGTTGAAGATAAAAACAATGATGAACGAGTTCACATCATCAAAGTCTCTTTGGCATACTGAGCTTAATTAAATCCAGCTACGTTTATGAAGAAAACTATATTAAGTCGCAACACAGAGAACCTCCATGCAGTTATAACATGAGGAATGATTGTTATAATAATAATCATAGAAATGACAATTCAACTGATAAAATAACTACTTATGAAACCAACGTAAGTTTGTTTATATATGTACTGCACTGTTTATAGACCCCATCAGAAGAGCTTTGACTGAACAACACACAGTACTTCAGACTCATGAATCCACTCTTTGAGAACTAAGCTCTCGCCAAGCAGACAAACCAACGCTTAACCGAACTAATTAACTTGTTACAAGAATCTACTCCGCAGACTTTACCTCCCGATACCGATCCAGTTCCTGAGCCAGTTCAGCCAACCCGAACCACCTTTTCCGAGATCAGACCTCACACTCCAGAAAGATTCTCCGGAGATGTCTACAGGTGCAAGGGTTTTATTCTACAATGCTCGCTAATATTTAACCACTCACCCCAGAGTTTCCCTCACGATAGCGCTAAGATCGCCTATGTTTTGTCTGGTCAGGCTCTTGACTGGGCGGAAGCCAGATTTCCGTCACCTACCAGTTTTGGTTGTACTTTTGAGAGTTTCCTGACAGAATTCAAACAAGTTTTTAGTCAGGACTCAAACAAGACTTTTAATTCCCGCGAATTATGGAAGATGAAACAGGGTCAGCGAACTGTAGCAGACTTTGCTGTAGATTTCAGAGTTAAGGCTGCAGCATCTGATTGGAATACTGCAGCGCTCAAGAGTGCTTATTTTCATGCCTTGAATGAGTCAATTAAGGATGAATTAGCCACCATTGACGAGCCTGAGACCTTAGAGGAGCTCAGTAACATGACTATCCGTCTTGATAATAGGATTTGATCCCGCATCAGAGAGAGAAGCCACAGAGAACCACCCATACGAACCTTATCCCTATCTACTGCATCTTCCCCAGTCTCTCTCCACCTAATCCTCCAAGCACACCAGGTCTGGAACCCATGCAAATAGGTCACACTCGCCTCACTCCAGCAGAGCGTCAAAGACGTATGGCCTCCCGTCTCTGTCTGTATTGTGGCTCCCCGGGACATTTCATTGCTCAGTGTCCAACCCGTTTAAACTCTCCGGTCCGCCAGTAGAAGCGAGGGAGCTGGCGGACCATCTTCAAAGA
>CAEFZX010012139.1:0-65025 GCA_903066825.1 Alfaro cultratus | reverse complement strand
GTGTGTGTGTGTGTGTGTGTGTGTGTGTGTGTGTGTGTGTGTGTGTGTGTGTGTGTGTGTGTGTGTGTGTGTGTGTGAGAGAGACCACGATGAGCTGCAGGGGAAGCCCCAACTCAAAAGGGACAACTGGGACGACACATGACACACAAACCCTCTCAATCCATCATCCTCAGGTTAGTTTCTGGATGTGTGTGTGTGTGTGTGTGTGTGTGTGTGTGTGTGTGTATATTCCTCAGCTGCTGACTCGACGTCAGGAGGAGCTTCTGTCTGCTGACCACCTGCTGTGACCTCATCGCTCACAGGAAAGCTTTCATTCACACATCAGCTGGCTTTAAAATCCACAGATTACACCAGTCAGTCACTGGATAATCCAGATTTTTACTCCCGGTTTCTGCAGAACCTGGGACCAGAACCTTTCTACTCGATGCTACTTCAAATAATTAAGGAGATCTAAAGACAGAGGTTCATGGGATTAAGCTAAAATAAAATGGCCAAACCCAAAATTGGAGAGCTACATAAAGGCTAAAAATAAATCACAAAAAATGTATTAATAAAATGAATTATTCCATTCAAATTATTCCTTCAATGAGATGCACAGATTTTAACACAAGTTTAAATTAATCAGGAAGAACATTTTAAAGAGCCGGTAACGTCTAAAGTCTTAGATCATTACTGCATTCAGATAAATTACAAAGGAAAAAGCTTAATAAAGTGGAAGGTCAAGATGTAAATAACATGAAAAAAAGTAAATGAATAAAAAATTGTTTAGGAAAAAACAGAAATTAAAATAGAAAAAACTAACTAGAAATTAGAAATGCTTCTGTGATTTTTCAGAAGGGAAAAAAACAGCATCAAAATTTAAAAAAGTCTAAATTAAAATAAATGACAAAGGAAATAAAGTCATATCAATACAAAACAATAAACCAAAATAATACATAATAAAAAAATGTCTTGGCGGCTATATAATAATATATTCGCTATATAATAACAGCCAATTATGCTGGCTATAATTACTGTGTAATGCCAACACAGCCATAAAGTTAGCTATAAAAGTAGCAATAAATAGTTTTTATTGTCACTTTTGTCATAAATACAGCAGCACAAAATATTGTAGTAAAACTTTAAAAACTGAAGCATTTTTTCTGAAACTACAGCCCAAAATTATTTTCAATCTCCACCTCTAATAAAGATTTGGGTCAAATAAAGTAGAAACACTAACAAAATAAAACAAAAGTTATAAAATACCATAAATTATTAAACTAAAAATGATAATAGTAAAAGTAAATCTACACAAAAGACACATAATTTAATGGATAGAACGACAAAAAACTGAAGTCTTTAGGGAGGTTTCAGTAAAATGTTCAGTGAAAGTCGATTCATCGCAGAACTTTCACTTCCAGAAATAGACAAGTGAAGCTTTATAAAAAAAAACGCAGGAAGTGACAGACGAGAACGAAATGCTACAGAAGTAGAGGAAACCCCGGCCTCGGTTATTAGATATGAGGAAGGGAAAAGCGGCCACAAGCTTTCTTAAAGGGCCGGTATCGGTTATCTTTCTGTGTTCCCACAGCAAATGTTTTTAAATCCACCTCTTCTACTAAAATGAAAGGAAATGCATGTCTGGATGAAGCTGCAGCCTTCAAACAGAACAATGTCAGCTTACAGTTCTGAACAGGAAATTGTTCTCATATCAGAACAACTGGGAGGGAATCAGAGAAAGAAGCTTCTGGACTGAAACCGGGTCAAGTGAGCTTTAAGTGAAACTTATCATCAGATCTACAGCAAACTCTTAAAGCCGAGACGCATTCAGGTTGAAGTGGGCTTGAAGATGCAAAAACTCGGACACACTTTCAGAGAAATGCTCTTCAAATGTTGAGCTCTGGGAGGCCGGAGTTCGGTTTACATCCAGGACAAAAGTTCAGCTCAAACGAACGGAGCTGTTGCTCGACCGGCCGGGTGAAGGAGAAACAGCAAACTGAAGCTTTGGGATAATAAAAACACTCTTTTCTTCTGCTTGCTCAGTTTTCTATCAGGCACCATGAGGGAAAAACGCCAAATTACAACCGGAGGGTGGGATTATTTCCAGCTACTGATGGGATTTACGAGGAGATGAGTTGAGCAATCACAACAAACTTAGGGGAAAGTCTGCAGCAACATTCAGACACATAAACGGCAGAAAACAACAGATGAAAGCTTTTATGATTAAAAATATATTCCCTCTAACGTTTATTATTCTCTGTGAATCTTTGCACAATATCACTTTACACCAACAGCAGCTTTTTGATGCATTAGGATTTTTTTTTTTTACTGCTGATCTGCAGTTTGGATGGAAAACAATAAATCCAATTCAATCTCAATGATGATGTCTCACTTTTACAAACAGAGAAAGTTTACAGAAAATTAAACTCAACCTTGAAACTCCTCCTGAATCCTCGGAGTGGTTCGGATGGGAAGCAGCTCAGCTGAGCCGTGAGCTCGACCCGACTCATCCGATACCTGGAGAGACATTTCCTAAAAAAAGACTTTTCTTATCTCTGCTCCCTGCAGGAGGAAACTTAAACCAAGCCAGATAAATCCAGGACAAACATCAACCTGAACACAGCACAGAATGCTCCTATTACACCTAAATGCCTCACAGTAACCTACAAACACAAGTTAGATAGAATCTAGACCAAAACTACAACAAAAAATGATCAGATATTTGTGTTTTATTGCTGGAAATTTATACCATTTGTAAATGAATAAAAGAATCATATTTATGTTTTCAAAAGTTGATCCATTTCTGCCTTTTCCTCAACCAACAACTCATGGAAACGCAATAATCCACTGCTGTCAATCATTATGATCAGGAATTGATTTATTCCTTATCATAACAGGCTTTTGATAGGATAATAATGAGGATTAGTGTTGACAGCCGGGTCACATGTTAATGACGCGTTGGATCATAAAACACAAGCTGGCACCGAACCGAGAGTGACGTTATCAGAACCTGAGGCTCCGTGTGTGTGTGTGTGTGTGTGTGTGTGTGTGTGTGTGTGTGTGTGTGTGTGTGGTTTCTGCATGGAGGGAGGACAGACAGGTAGACCAACGCTGCCACTCACCTTTCTCTCTGTCTGCACAGTATTCATGAATTTACGGAAACACGGCTTGTTTAAAACGGCAGCAGAGAAACTTTTGCTCCATGTAACTCACTCCAGACACCTCTGCAACTTTTCTGCAGAGTTTTACGTTTTATTTTTGAACAAAGATTTGATTTTCCAGTTGAAACTCAAACCGTCCACCACTGAAACCCTCCGATGCCACTTGAATTCACATGAACTGAAACCATGGCTGAATAAACCTTTAAGAAAGCCGTTCGCCAACAGACTGACCTGATTTTCACACATGATGTGCAGACTAACAAAAACTAAAAAAACTAATCAGGGCGACAGTCTGCGCTCTGATCTGATTTTCACAACTTTCTGTAAAAACATCCAAACCTGCAGGAGAAAACAGGAGAGGCTGTTTGGTTCTGGATGCTGATTTAATCTCCTGAAGCTTTTTCACTGCAATCATGAGAAGAAGAAAATATCTAAAACAGACTATTTGTTTTTCCCAAGGAAATTGTTTTTGTTTTAGCTTTATAATCATTTACATATCCCTGTTTTTACAGAAACTGGATGACTGATTGTGGTATAAAGCCACATAAACATTAAAAAGAATCGAGGATTTAGTTTATGTTTGACCAAGTGGAAAACCAATTAGATGTTTTGCTTTTTTTAATAAATAAAAACCAACTTATCTACACTGCAAAAACACTTCTAACCAAGTATTTTTATCTAGTTTCTAATATGAAGTATACTTAAAAAAAAAGACAAAACTAACTTACAAGTAACTTTTTTGTAAGATAAAGGAGCTTGTTTTAAGCACAAAATTCTTTAATATTGATGAATAAGTACAAGTTAAACTGGCGTTTATTTATTTCATTTGGTAAGAAGTGTTTTTAAGTCTAGAAGCAGAAGGATTGTGGGCTCAGAAACACTTAGAAAGCTTAAATCTTTACAATGTGTTAAACTTGTAAAGTTTGCCTAAGAATCCATCCAGAAACGTTGCAGTTTTCTCTGTTCAGTGTCTGTCTCTTTAAAACATTCCTGACTTCCTTTCTCCTCCCTATAAGTTATTCCAGGAATGTCTTCCAGTCTCACTCTCACTGCGTTCTGCTGCGTCACAGCTGAAAAGGTTTTTTCCGGCTGCCGTCGCTCCTTTCACTCGGAGGAATTCACGGCAGCAAAGGTTTCACCTGAGCAGACCGGACGTCTGCGTCATTCCAGCAGAGCGGAAACGAGACTTAGTTAGCCGGCCAGCTTCCCACGTGACAGCCGAACATGACGGCGCGACGTTTGGGGAAGCTGATGAAGCTTTTCCTTCAGGACAGCGCTCACACACGCCTCCTCTCCCTCGTCCTGTTCTGCTAGTACGACCTGAACGGGACATTTCCAAGACCAAAACACAACTCCAGGATGACAAGCAAGCAGATCAGTTCCTCATTAGACTTTTATTTCTGTTAATGCTTGTGATAATTTAAGAAGGGATCGACTTTCTGAAATGTCTCTGCTGCTTGTTTTTCATCATGATCCACCTGAGCTGCACTGCAAAAACACAAAATCTTACCAAGTATTTTAATTTAGTTTCTAGTGCAAATATCTTAGTACACTTGAAATAAGACAAAACTAAATTACAAGTAACTTTCTGCATGATATAAAAGCTTGTTTAGAGTTTATTATTGATGAAAAACTTCTAGTTTCACTGAGATTATTTCACTTATAACAAGACATTTGTCCTGTGCTTTATGTAAAATAATCTGCCAATCACTTTCTCATCAATATTAAAGAGTTATTTACTTAAAACATGCACTTTTTTGCTGGAAGGTTAGTTTCGTAATAATAATACACTTAATGTAAGTGTATTATTTGCACTAGAAACTAAAATACTTGTTAAGATTTTGTGTTTTTGCAGTGTACAGTGGTTGTTAAGCAACCCTCAGCTGGCTGTAATGCAGGTGCAGCCGCCCGCTTAGACATGATGAAATGTTATTAACCAACAGAACTGTGAAACAATCTTCATCAATGCTGGTGGTTTGAATTACATTTCCATCCCAGCATCCAGATTTCTATGGTAAGGCCCTTTTTCTACTTTTTCAGTCATATTTAGGATTTTGTTTAATTTTAAGCCACTTCATTCTGACATTGAAAACATTTCAAGCTTTAACGGCTCCTAAACTTAAAGGATAAACCAGTTTTCTTGTAACATGAGTCAACACCATCTGAGTCGTCTAGCTCCTTTGAGCTTCTTATATTTCTTCATTCCCTTAAATGTTCTGACTCAACCGCAGATTTCTTTGCTTACATCATGTTGTAACTTCAGTGAAGCTTTAGGTCATTTAAAACATCCTGACTGGTACTGGTGGCTGGTGATGTCATCCCTAAACGTCCAGGTCAAGTCTGACCTGCACTTGACCTGGTCAGACTTGATCTTGGGTCCCAAGTCAACTCTTGATTTTTTTATGGTCAGAGACTAAACAAGAATTTCATCTCAAGTCCCAGTCTAGGGGCTTTTTATCACCAGTCAAGACGAGTCTTTTTTACCAACACAAAGTGAAATTACAGATACTTCATCCCAGCTTAAAGGTGACCTATCATGCTTCCTTGAACAGGTTAGGATCGGTCTACTATGGGTTATACAAAACATGCTCGGTACTTTTTATGCACAAAATCAAAAACAAAACACTTGCTTTTTTCCAGCAGCCATTGTACAGCGCATACATACAAAACCAGCTAACCAAATGTGCTGGAGTTCAGCTTGGGTTGCTAGGTAACAAGCTGGTCTTGACTGGGGTTGCTAGGTAACAGTGTGACTCAACAATTGGGAAGTTTTTGAAATGGCTCATTTTCCAGACACCAAAAAACATTAACTTATTGTCAAAAAACAGCTGGGTGATTTTTTAAGCGTTTGAGCAGGGGTTTTTAAATTTTTTTAGAAGCAATAGAAACTCAAATGGAAGAATAAAAATGTGCAAAATGTGAATTCTGCATAATAGGTCCGCTTTATGTTTGGAGTCTTTTGTTCCAAGTCTTAAATGTTTCATTCAAAGTCAAATTTTTCACCTCAAGTCCAAGTCAAATGAACTCAATCTGATATTTCTGAATGAATGTACAGGACATGTTAGAGATTTAACAACAACAGTAAAGAACTGGGCGTGACGTAGTAACACCTGTGAAATGAACCAACCCCACAGAGGCCAGTATTCTGCAGGTTTTAGTCCTTCAACACACCTGAATCTAATGATGGTTCATTAGCAGAACATTATGATCTGCTGAGGATTTAATTGGACCATCTGAGTCAGCTGTGTTGGAGCAGAGAAGCCTCTAAAACCGGCAGGACGCCGTCCCTTTGGGACTGGAACCGGTCTCCCCTGGTTCACTCCACTCAGACTGGTTGATTAAAATCCCAAACTGATTTATGGGAGATCTAGACGAAAATGTTCCGGATGACCTTCCCCCTCCTCTTAACTTCATTACACCTCTAAATGCCGACTGCAGTGATTTCAGTAAACATCATACGATGATGGGTGGGGGCGAGGATTAACTAAAGAGGGGTGGCAGACGGAAACTCCAGGAGAGCCGGACCATCCCCCTCCTGTTTCTGGCCCTCTTTTTATCCCCCGCCTTGGATGATGGCATGCTCCACAAGGGACCATAAATTTATTTACTTTGCTGATAACTTCACTAAATCATGGGAGTTGAGAAAAAAGCCAACCGTTAGAAACGAGCAGAGAAAATATTGAGTGGAAGAGAGACGAGAACGGGAAGGAAGATCTGAACTCTGATCCCAGATCTGCAGCCCTTCAGGTGGCGAATAAAGACGCTCTGGCAGATGGACCAAAACACCACGATATAAACCTCTGTTACTCTGAACCTTTGAACAAATGCCAACAATATTGAAAGATACAACCAGATATGTGGCCCATGCTAGTTTGCAACGTCTACTTCCCGTTCATCACAGCAATGCGTAGCGCTAACATCTGACAGAGTGAGACTTTGTGTGGACTGGTTGATGTAAACCAATGCTAGGCAGGACGGATAAACGGCTGGATAAACGGATGGATAGGTGTTAGGCCAATGGACAAACAGGTGTTAGGATGGATGGATGGATGGATGGATGGATGGATGGATGGATAGATGGATGAATGTTAGAGTGGATGGAAGGACAAATGGATAAACAAATGGATAGATGGCCAATAAAAGAATGGACAGACAAATGGACTGGTGGATGGATGGATGAACGGATGGATGGACGGACGGACAGACGTTGGATCAAATGTTTCCATGCTAATCCAGATTAGGACAGCAGGTAATTCCAGGATTCCTGGATTTAAAACTCCAGAATCAGTTTCATAACGACTGAAGGACCAAAATCTCCAGTAAGAACCTGCTGGACCCGATCAGAACAGCTTCATCCCATCAACAGCTGCTAATGCAGAACACAACTGTAAAATCTATGTATTTAAAAAAACTAAAAATCATCTTTTGACTGAAAAAACAAATAAAAATCTCCTGAATGATGCCAGAAACTCCCAGGCCTCCTGATGGGAGGAACTGATCCCACCAGCAGCCATCTTGTTATTGTTTGTTATTGTACCTTAAATCAGCCGTAGGTGGGAGGAGGGACTGAGCAGCGCGGTACTGCTGACACACAAAGCCAAGAAGCTTACAGGGAGGATTGTTGGGATTTTCAACAGCTCGGCACTTTACAGACATTTGACTGACTGCAGCGAGACGGAGTCGGAGCGCAGCAGCTTTAATGTTGGGTTCTGGAGCTGCAGGAGGAGAAAAACTCAGCAATGTTTTGGTTTTATCTGCATCGAATCAGTCATAAGATCCCAAAATCATTCCTGGAGTAAAGCAGATGAATGGGATTAAGGCCCGGTGGTGGAGCAGATTACCGATCTGAATGACTAACCATCTCTATGCACGAGCGTAGAGATGGTTAGTCATTCAAACACACACATCAACACACACACCAGGCTAATGGAGAGAAGGAGAAATCAATACAGAAAATATTCCAATAGTGTTTCCACTTAATCATCAGTCCTCATCAATAACTTTCATATTTTCCTTCCAGGACATAAAATTTTACCAGAAAAGCAAAGTCTGTGTTTTTTTCCCACAGCATCAAAAGGGAAACATATCAGAATATATCTGTTAACGTTATTAATATGAGATATTGTTCGATTCAAAACTTTCAGATGGGTCAATAGTTAGTGGTCAAATAGTTTTTCACACCATCGCAAGAGAAGAGAAAAGTATAAATTATCATTAAATATCATTTAGCTTTCATCACAGAAATATTGGATATTGATACCGGCCCAAATTTGAGATCGGTGCATTCTTAGTTAGGAGTCAAATAGTTTTCACAGCCTCTGGTTTCACTAATTTAATACCTGATCACACCAACTCTGTATCACTGTATGAACTGGAAGTGAGGTCCATTTAAAAGCTGCTGATGTTGCAGTTTTTCTGAGCGTCTCCTCTGCGGTTCCTGGACCTGGTGGTGGCCTCGCTCTGCTGGGCCATTGTTGTGCAATCAGCTGAGAGTCACAGGCTGAAGGAATTGGAGCAGATTAAAAGTCACCCCGTCTCCAGTCTCACAGCCACTCAGCTCTTCCTTTCATCTCGCTGGATTTAAACAGAAACAGCCAATCGGACCTGAAGGTTCACACAGTCACTATGTGGCTCTGATCAGAGATCAGCAGGGCAAATACAGAAAAATTAGACTTTTGACTAAATGCCCATCTTTTCTTTCTCTAAACCTTGCAAGGTCTTTCAGAGGTGATGAGTAGAATCTATCGCTAACAGAGAAAGTTTCATCGTTTTAACAAGAACTGGATTTATTTCCTAGCTTTGTTAGCTAAACACTTTCATACTAGAGTCATAAAGGCTGGCAACACAAGTGAGAAAGTGGCAAAAAGAAACACATTGTTAAGACAACTGCTGGTAAATTTGTACTTAGTCATCAGTGGCAATAAAAGCTAACTAGCAAGGATATAGCTAGCTAATTAGCATTAGCCTCCAGTCACAAACGCAAATGAAGACGTCTGAGCGCGACTCAAACTTTTGCCCAACAAAACAGATATACATGTAATTAAACAGTCCTGTTATGACAAAATTTAAGACCAAATTAATTTATTTTTTTTAGGAATTTAAGACATTTTAAGGAAGAACAGATCCCTATTCTGTGTGTTACAGTCCTTAGGGTAAAAATAAATCTGCACAACAAACCTCAAAAAATCTAAATAGAACTAGTTAAATTTTGCTATAATTATATTGCGAAATGTGTTTTTGAAATCTCTGTAAATAAAACATCTGCAACCATTTGATGTCAAACTCCAAATTTCCCCCTTTTTCCAGATCAAATGAATATTTGCTCAACCCTCTTCATGCTGCAACAAGTCAGCAGGATATTTTTAAAAAGCGTCCGACATTAGGGACAGCCCTCGGCCAAGACGCCGTTCTTGTGACTCTGGTGAAAAAAATGTGCACAAAAAGAACTGAAAGGAGGTAATTATCACACAAACTGAGGTCTTATTTATGCAACAAATAAGGCGTCATGATTGGTTCAACATGAAAACAGAAATAAGATTTTATCGACTCAGAGCAATGATTTCCATCCCAGCAGAACATTCCTGACCATCGGCACCGTCCTGTTTTGTGGAGACAAATGTAATCCTGACAAAATTAAACGAGCTTTGATAAGGTGTGAAGAGAGGAATGCTTCTGCACCAAGCCGCAGAGAGATGCAGCGGCACAGGAAGACAAAGGGGGGATGTGCAGGACGCCCATGGGAGCAGAGAGGCTGCATGGCGGACGAACTGCGGCGCTTTGCTGCAATCGATGCAGGCAGCAGGAGGAGCGCTGGCCCCTGTGCTGCCTCCACAGCAGCCTTCATGACTAATTCATTAACAGCTTTCTCTCCTCCTCCTTCACAGCTCTGCTGCATTTTTATGCTCCACACATTCCAGCTAACAGCAGCCGAAACGTCTTCGTTTCCACAACTGGTTAGGATCAAATCAATACGACGCAAAGATTCACTTTTATGAGCAGAAATGACATTTTATGCTCACTTTTAGTTGCATAAACAAGTTAAACTGATTGTAACGATTCATCATAACTACAACATGATACGGAATGCCAACAGTGCAAAAATACACAAATCAAAAAGTTTAGACACGCAAGTACATTTTAGAAAAACAATTTATCAAAAACTGCTCTGCTCTATTTTTTTTAATGAAAACAATTCTTGACTCATAAAATTCTGAATTAATTAACATGAAAGTATTTCTAAAGAAAAAAAAGAAGAGGACAGAAAGAAAAAAGAACGACAGAGCAAAAGGCTAAAAAGAAATAATAAATGACAGTCGAATAAATGAATGGAAAAAGGGCAGAAAGAAGAAAAAACAAATGACAGAAAGAACAAACAAAAATGAAAGATTGAGACGATTTATTTCCGTATATTCAAAAACAACTTTATAATTTCTTTTCTCTTTCTAGCGCTCTTATAATCCCACTCAAGCAAACCAACTTCTAGCCAGTTGAATAAAGTATTCACACCTCACACTTTATTTTCAAACTGTTAGGAAACAAGCAGCGTCCTTTTATTCAGACCATTTTCTGCTTCAGCAGGGAGGAAAGTCGTCCTCTTTTCAGATTCAGTGAAGACGTTTCCTGAACCAGACCAGCTGATTTCCTGCAGTTTCCAGTCCGTTTCCTCGTTACCGATTCAAGTCACACCTGCAGTCATTTTATGAAGAATCATCTCGTTTGTTTCTGTTGGTTTTTATCACAGGTCACAACCAAACATGAAGCAGTGTGTCCAGCAACAGAGCCGCTGTTCACACACAAACACTCCCTCAGAAAATATTTCACACTCACCGACTCTGTCCGGCCCGAGCGCTCAACCCCGACACACACACACACACACACACACACACACACACACACACACACACACACACACACAGACTGATGGATGCACAATGAAGCTCATTGATCATTTTACTAAAACTCAGCTGGACCCGGGTTATGTAAGAACCCGGAGGGATGAAAAGGGGACTGAGGGAGGAAGAGAGACGTCACGGCGTCGGATTTAGAGCCTGGAAGACCAAAAGCCCAAACTGAAACGGTCCGGATCCACAGCACCGTTTGGGTTAAATTACACTTCACCCAAAGAAAACGACATCTTCGAGTTTTCAAACTTTCCCAGCACTATGCAAATGAAGTAAAAAAAAAAAAAAAGACTAACTAACTGGATAAAGTAACTAAAATACAGCAAAATGTTCTGTTTTGCTCTCAGACTGGCTGAAAAAATCCAAGGAGATTATGTTAAGGTAAATTAGCTTCTTGCTCAAATGAAATGTTTAAACACAAGTAGGACTGTTCCAATAACCAATAAATCAATGAATTGCATGATAAACTGAAACAAACTCAATCATTTCCAGTTGCATGATTTATTGTTTTTCTGCTCACATCAAAAACTGGATGAATCAAGTTTTCAGTCTGGTGATTTGGTCTCAACTAAACCTTTTTATTGAAGAGGTATTTTGTTTACAGATGTCATAATTCATTTCATTTGTTTTTTTGTTGATTTATTTTGGATATTTAAAATGACTTCAATAGAATGTAAAGTTTATTTATCTTTGAGAATAATTTCTTATATTAACATACTGATACCGTTATATTAGTTTAAAATGGTATCAAAACAACAATGTTACTTTTTATTTGGGACAATGGATCATCGAGCAAAATGTGTTATTGTGACAGACCTAAATACAAAATACAAAGAAAGTAAAAAAAATAAAGGGTAAGGTAATTTTATTTATACAGCACATTTTCAGCAACAAGGCAATTCAAAGCACTAAAATATTCTCGCTAACTTTTCTAGCATTTAGCTAATAGAAATAATTTAGGTTTTTTTAATTAACCTAAAACAATAATACGTTAGGTTGGATACGTTAGATTAATTTTATTATAAAACTGTGTAGTTTGAATATAAGCACTTTCAATGACTTTCTACAGATATCAACCTTGATATCTGTAGAAATGTTGATATTTGTACATTTCAAATTGAAATTTAAGCATCTATATGTAGAAATAAAAACAAGTTTAGGAGCTTAAAGATGATGAAGTGTTTTAACTCATATTGACTCAAATTATTTAAAGAGTTATTGTAGATGGTGATGGCAGGAAAGATCTAATGTAGCAGTCTGTATTACAGCGAATTTGAAGAAGCCTCTGACTGAAGACATCGGAATCAGTTTTACAGGCCAAAACTTTGATTTACATGCACTTACAGATATTAAAAAGAAAAAATGTATCAAGTTTGTGAACATTGAAATTTATAAACTTTAAAAGACAAAAATATATTTTTAATAGCATTTCCTACTAATATCAACATCCCTTAAAAGAAATTTATTTTTTTGTCTTGAAACCTAAAAATAGAAAACAGAAACACATAATAAGCAGCATTTTTTTTATTTATTTTTTTTCAAAAGATTGTGAGACATTTTCAACCCAAAACAAGTTTTACTTAACCGGACTGGAGGTGAAATGAGTTTTTTGATTTCTAAGGTTGCAGAGCTCTGGTCTGGATACAGACGAGAGGAGGAGGAAGAGGAGGGGAGGAAGAACTCCATGGTGAGGGAAACCCGGAGCGATGGAGTCAGAAAGGAAAACTAGGTCACGTGGAAAATTCAAGCTGTAATGATCCGACTCTGGGAGCGGCCTGCTCAGATTCCCGCAGAAGCATCAGAACCGCTGCGCTTCTCCAGACATGTCCGGGCCCAAACCATGAGCTTAATGGGAAAATGATTCCTCCATATTTCAAAATGGCCCAGTTAAAGTAAAGCAGACACAAAGATGGAGCAGCAGAGACTTCAGTCGGCTTTTCACCGACGTCCGTCAGTTCCATCCAAACAGAAACTGAAATCATCATGAAAAAAACCCAGCTCATTTCTTACTGCTGCTGCTTTGAAGTAATATATTGATAAATAGTAAAATAATGCAGGTTTGGCCAATCAAAAGACCAATAAACTTGATTTTAATCTCTGGAACTAAAAGGTATGTAATAATCCAATATACGGTTGTATAATATCCAAAATGAATAAACAAAAACAATAAATAAAAACTGAAATAGAAACAATTTACAACCAAAGCCATAAATAAAACATATCATAAAGACTCTAAACAAAATTTCTCTTTAAAAAAAATATCAGCATGGAAAATATGAAGCTCATTTTAATTTATCATGGGATTAATTGATTAATTGATTATAGGCTGTGCCTGTGTTTATCAACTCGCTGCTTTGTGTTTTTATTTTAAAACATGTATTTTATAACTGTCTTTAACTTGACGGGTCAACAGAACAGAACCAACCGGATCATGTGTTTCTGAAGTTACTCTCCTAAAAGCTCGTCCACGTCTGCAGAGGTCAGAGTTATGACAGCAACTTCCTGTCCGTCTCCAGCTAAAAATGTCCAATTGTTCTAGTTCCTCTCAGATTTCCTGCTTTATATTCAGCTGCAGACATTTTCTTCTGTCCTTTACCAAACCTTAAAGCAGCTTTTTAGAATCAGAAACGGGTGAAAAAGCTGAAGGATCAGAACCGGCTGCGTCCTGCATGATAATAACGGTGTTAGCTGGGGATAAATAGTCAGACTGTTGCCGTTTCCCCCGGTTCTGACTCAGGTCTGGGTGTTTTTCCACTTGGACCCCATCATTACTGCTTCACACATCCTGCTATTGTTGCCCAGGACGACAAACAGCCAACAGACTCAGTGACAGATTTAAACCGGATCGCATGTCCACCTCCAGTTTCACAGGATTAATCCCAGCACAAGGACGCCGGGTTCCCGTTTTCTACCCGACGACAGCCGCAGATGACTCACACACAGCTGACAGGACAATAAAACCAAACGTACACACAGCCCAGGCTGCAGAGACCAAGCACAGAGCAATCCGTCCAGATTACCTTTAATTTATCAAGTTTAACTGGTTAAACTGGTTTCAGATAAAGAAATTATTCTTAAAAACCTCATGTGCTTAAAATAACATACCCAAATCTAATTGAGTTTTTCTCAGCAATTACAAACTTTGTTTCAATAATCCTGCTACTAAAACAAAGCTAACACTTAGAAGACTCCATCAGAAGTTTGAGTATCGCAGCAGCTGCTCCAGTTTCACAGAAAATGCTTTTATATGAAATAATTTGGCAGACAGTTTTGCATTACAGACCTTTTAGAAATGCCATAAATAAGGCTACAAACATTTTGCATTATAAGAAAATTATGTTGGTCATAATTTTAACCTAATTAAGAATAAAAAGTTTAACAAAAATCTAACATTTGTGAACTGCAGTTGAAAACCACAAAAACCCTTTTGACAGCTCTGAGCCAGAGGAAACTAAAGAAGCAGAATAAACTATGATAGTAAAGATAACACTTCATGACGGTGACGCGGCTTTAGACGCAGTCAGGAGAAACAAGCTTGTAAATTAAAGCCGCCCGACGTATCTGAAGCTAAACACCAATAAAGCAGACAAACAGCGAGTGCCGCTGGGTTCCCGTCACCTCTGACCCCGACTCAAGCTAAATCCATCTGCGCTCAAAGTTTAGCTGCTTCCCACCAACAGGAGGAGCAATAATCAGGAGAACCCGTCCAAACCGACCCGCTCAGGCCAACTCTCTCTGGTCGCCACCTTAAGAGGCGGTTTGCCGTTCCAGAGGCCTGATGGGTAATCAGTGAGAGCAGCTGTTCTACCTGCAGCTGCTTGTGGTTCAAGAGTGGAGACCAAACAATTCATGTGCAAAACGTTTAAACATGAAGCTCCAACGAGACGAATGAACGCGTGAATGCTTTGACACAAAACTTATTTCTTTAGAAAGCAAGAAACTGCTTCAAAGTTTGACATTGACTAACCAAACCTGACATGTAGAGATGTTTAAACAGCTTCCACTGATCCAAAAGTTAGGCCAATATCTAGAGCTGAAACGATTAATCACGATTAATCGATTTTGAAATAGTCGTCAAGTTACTTGCAGTCTTATAAACGAAAATCTCCTGCTAGAGTCTGAAGAGAATCAAAAACATGTTTCTGAACTTGTTCACCTTCTTTCTTCACCAAAATAAACACAAAGGAGAAAGAAATAGAAAAAAAGAAACATTTGACAGACAACTCCACAATTTGACCTAAATATTTGTTTAGAAAATGACAAAAAGTATAAAAATTGAAGGGATAAAATGACCAGAAATCTCATGAGAGTCCAGATATACCTTCCCACTAAGATTGTAGCTGATTCTGCAGGAGGAGATATTGAATATAACTTCCAGGAAGTTTAAATGTGACGACTTGGATTTATCCATCAATATTTCAGCTGCTCCAGAAGAGCCATGAGGGCCACTTAAAGCTCTGCTTATGCTCCAGTCCATAATCACCTCACCTCTAATGCCTTCCTCAGTTATCAAAGTAAAAGCCAATCGGCTCGGAGATAAACTGCAGGCCGAGTGATCGACGACGGGCGCTGTAATGGAGAGAGATGGAGCGCCGCTGTTCCTGGAAGCAGGAGCAAATCCATCGCCGACAACGTCCGAGGTGAACGAGATTTAATGGGATTAGTATTCCCGTTTCCTTCTGGGCGACTTTAACAACCGCTGGGATTTAATTCAGCATTCATAAAGCCGATAACGCCGGGTTTGTTTTACAGCTAGGCCTGTCAAAACAAGCAATAAATCAATTAATCACATGATGAATTAAAACAAGCTCAATAAGATCCATTGCATGATTTATCAATTTTCTCTTTCTGCCAAAAACTGGAAGGCAAAAATCTTCAGCAGGTGTTTGTCTTAACTAGCTTCTTTTTTTTTTTTAAGAAAATTTAGTTTACATAGACTTCATAATTAATTTTATTAATTGTTTCTGTTGTTTTTTTTATTGATTTTGGATAATTCTTCCAGTTTCTTTATTAGAATTTATAGTTTATTGATTTTTGAGAATGTGTTCTTGAATTATTATGCCATTATCATTAAAATCAGTTAAATTGTCTCAAAAGGACAATATCATCATCTATCACAGTAACTTCTGGGACAATTTACCATCCAGAAAAATTCGTTAAGGGAATAAATTAAACATTATTTATATAAGAATATGATCCAAATAATATTACTATATCAATATGCCTGTCATGATAAAAACATGTTGCTGGCCAGTTAATTGTCCCAGAAGTTATTGCAATAAATGGCAATACTCTTATTTTGAAATCATTTCCAAGTAATGGTAAAACTTTCAATTTTAAATGAATATTTGACACCGGAACTAAAATAAATCTTAAATATTCAAAATAAATAAACAAAACATAAAATAAAATAAATCATGAAGTCTGTGTAAACAAAATTATCCTTCAAAAACATTTTAGAGACCAAAGCACCAGACTGAAGACTTTTGTCAATTATGCAAATTGAAATTATTGAGTTCATTTTAGTTTATCATGCAATTAATTGATTAATTGCAACAAGGTTTCATATTACTAATAAATAAATACTGGGTGAGTATTTATTCATTGTTGTGACATTTTCTTTGGATACTTTGTTTGTCTAACATCAGACTTTCATATTGTTGCTGAAAACTATCATTTACTACCAGTTAAAGGGAATGAAACTCCTCATGTTCCACTTTACCCACCACATCCGACCGCCTAAAACCCAAACCCAGAGGAGTCACGTTTCAGTTCAATAATCAATAATTCAGAACAGCCTCCTTTTCATTACAGCCAGCCTCGCAGATGTGACCCAGAGTGTGGCGTCCCTTCCTACACTCTACCCCCAAACAGTCAGCAGCGGCATCCATTTTTAACGCAACCCTGTCACTGGCATCATAAAACATTAAGTCTTCATGAACAGAGAGGAAAAAAGGTCCAGACCCGTTAAAAACGACTGATGGGACCAACTGGACCTCTGAACTGACTGCCGGAGCTGCAGGTTTAATATCTACAGAACAAACAGCAACCATGAACCTCTGTGGTGGGGAAGCAAACCATTTCCGCAGGAGTATGGAAGTCCAAAAGAGCCTGAATGTTTAACTGAGTGAAAGCAAATGTGTAAAATTAATTCATATCTAATTGAATAAATGCATATATTACAGAGTATAAAATAATTTTACTAATTTAAGTGTTTATTTCATGAATTCCTTCTGTCAGTCTTTGCCACCAAAGTCAGGGAGCAGAGCTACCCAACTGGGGATTCATTTCTGCTTCAAAAAATGATCTGATTGGACGCTGGAAAAGAATAAAATAGAAAATAGAATTTAAATGCTACATTGTTATGTAGCAGCAGCAGAGACGTCCCCAAAGTTAATGTCAGCGTCCACAGTACACATTATTCTTTTTATCAAAAAAGTTACAAGAATAATCAGGAGTTACTGAAGAACTAGCTAAAACGCTGAAATACCACTTTGCATCAATTTGATGGCTGAATAACCTAAATAACAGATTTGTTTATGAGCCTGTCTATTTATTCAATAATTTAGCAGTAAAATGTTTCTAGGTTTGATTTAAATTATATCTCATAGATATATTTTTTTATATTAAAATAAAATTATTTCAATTAATTAATTACAGACCCTCCGATTAAATCAATTTGTTTCACCAAAATGTATTCAAAATTCTTCTACATTTCAAATGAATAAATGTAAGATATGCATGAAATGTGTAGATGAACATTTCATCATTTATTTATTTTTGAACATTTTGGCACTTCGGGCGCTCCATACCACAGGTGGGCTTCATAAAAGCGTTCCTTGTGTTTGTTTAGTGAAATGAAAAGTTTCCCAAGCTGATAGGAGAGCTGGACGTTTCTCCCAATGAAACAACCCGGACTATGACACAGGCAGAGCAGGCTGGTTGTCAGCCCAAATATCAGCTTTCACACTCAGACAATCAGGGCCACATGTTTGGGATCATTTTCCCTTCGTTCCTCCAGAGAAAAACAACAAACAGCTAAAGATGGAGTCAAGTTCCCGTCATTTATGTTACCTTTATATCGCTCCAGCACATCTTCATACGCCTGGGCGAACTGCTTCTCCTGGGAGTGGTTAGTCGGCAGCAGCCCCGGTATAAACCCGGCCATGGTGCCTTAAAATAAAGCAGCGACCGAGGTCGGCCTGCAGACTACCGCAGTGGTCCCGATCCGGCTCCTTCCCACCGCCGGAGTCCGAATCAGCAGCAGCCGGTGCGGGCTGGATGACAATGATGCATCGGAAAGCCCCGGAGCTCGCTTCAAAGCAGGGTTAGATAATCCTCAGGGACACCAAAAGACAACAAAAAAGCTTTAAATGTCCAAATTAAGAAGCAAGCCTCGGTTATATAAACGTTATCTGTCCATGCTAGCCGGTGGAGACGGAGCGGGACCGCAGCGGCTCCCAGCCCGGTGACCGCTGCTCACTGAGGGAGGGAATATATCCAACACGCCGATAAGCGTCGACAGAAGAGCTCCCGTGGGTTTGTTTCCGTTTTTAATGCGGCGGAGCTCCACGTCAGTCCGTATCCAGACTTCCTTCCTTCCTCTCTAGCCCCAGGTTGCGTCCCGAGGATCCGCAGCGAGCGGCCGAGCTCCCAAAGCCGAAATGGCCGCTTGTATCCGTGAGGCTGAGCCTCTGTCTCCGGCTTCTCCGTGAACGTGTCTGTTTCTTGTCCCTCTCCGTGTCTCCGTCCCTCCCTCTTCTGCTCTGGTTTCTCGGTTCCTCCCGCTGTGACTGGCTGCCATCCCTCCCTGCCGGCCGCACCAGGAAGCTCGGCCGCAGGAATTTCCCAGAGCCGGCGAGGAAGAGCGGCTCTCGGCTACGTTACGT
Source organism: Alfaro cultratus (assembly GCA_903066825.1). Taxonomy (NCBI): domain Eukaryota; kingdom Metazoa; phylum Chordata; class Actinopteri; order Cyprinodontiformes; family Poeciliidae; genus Alfaro; species Alfaro cultratus. Next base: position 46,095 of record CAEFZX010012139.1, on the reverse strand, counting down.
AGCGGCAGGAAAGTGGAGCTGCGGCGCCCCCTGGTGGAAGAAGCTGCTCAGTGCATGGATAAATAGTCAATTTGTTTATTTGATGCTTTTTGCTTCTTATTATTAATCTGAAAATTTAGATTTTATTTAAACCATATTTTGTCAAACGGGTTTTAAGCTTCAGAATTGTTGTGTCTACTTTTTACTTAATTTCCAAGAAACATTGTATGTCCTTTAAATTCATTATTTGTTTAATTGTTTTATGTATAATTTGTAAATTAATATACACTGATTTATTTGCTATCATTCTATCAGTATAAAAATTGTACTCTATTTGTTACATAATGTTTCCTTTAATTATTCATTTTTTGCTTTTCATTATCCACCATTGATCAACTGATTGCTTCATTGGGAAAATATATCCTGTATATCCTATTTTCTAATAAATATTAAGATCTTACCTCCACCTCTCCAGGCTCTTTTTCATTTGTGCATTTTAGAAATTGTGAATGTGATTTTTGTCTTTCTGTTGAAGCTGGAAGCCTTTTACTTTGAAAGTAATTGTATTACTTTGTTTTGTTTTTCTTAAAAACTACTTTAGACCATCATTGAATATCCTTTTTGTCTGGGTGACCTTTACTAGGGCACTGATGAAAACAAAAGAGGAGAACATAAATCAATGAAATCCAACATTCTGAAACTTTAAGTAACTGAAAGAAGGTTGGAAATCAAACTTTTTAAATTTCTTTGTCTTAAACCCCCTTCAAATTTTATGTACCATGTTATTAAGCTCAGTGTTTGTGTCAGTAGAATCAGCATAAAGATGAATGCATATAAACGACAAAAAATATGGTTTTAATTTTTGTTTGCATCTATTTTTTGATCAAGTAAATGTTTATCATCGACGCCCACAGTTCTTTGTAACTCTTTTTTCTGTTAAAACAATATTTCCACTTTTTTATAGTGTAAAGTACAAATATAAAGTTAGTAAACCTATATGACAGTTGAGGTTAATTATTGGAGCACACCGCCACCTACAGGCTGATTATGTTACTAATGTAAAAGGAAGTTCAAATGGATTTATTACCCTTTGATCCAGCTTTCATTTTTTAAATAAACTCCTTCTGCATGATTAAATAACATTGACTCTTTATGATAGTTTCCAGCTCCAAACTGTTTCCAGAACAGAAAGTTTAGAAGATGCCGGTAATCAAAGGAGAGGCGGACGGATCGATGCTGGATCCAGGTGGATAAAAGATGCATGAAGGAACTTTCCAACCTGATGTGGAAAAGCCTTTCTGTGCAGCTTTAACTGATGCTGACACCAACAAGCTGAAGGACGGATGAGATGAAAAGAAAACCCTTTTTCCCCCAACATGATGATTCATCAGTTCCTCCAGTTTAAAGCTGGTTTTCAGCCCAGCACATATAGACTGGATAATCATTTTATTCACTGGCTTAATTAACTTTTACTTCTTTATTTTAGTTTTATTTTGTGTTTTTATTATTACTTGTAGTTTGTATTCTTATCTTATTTGATTTGGGGGGTTTTTCCCCAATTTTTTTATTTTAGTACATTAATATGTTTCAGTTTGGACTTTTATTGTAGTTTTTTCTGTTATTTTTCGGTTGTATTCTTATCTCTTTTTTCATTTTTCTGTTATTTACTAATTAATCATTCTATTTTTATTATTTTTAATTTATTATGGTAATACTGACATAGATTTTAGTTTTCTATTATTGATATTTAGTAAAACATTTTTTAGTAGTTTTATTTTATTTTATGGTAGTTTTAGGTAATATTCTCACCATATTTAGTTTTGATTCTTTTTTTATTTATTTTTAGTTCATTTATTGTTTTTTCATTTACTTTTTAATATTCTGATATTGTTTAATTTTTATAACAATTAGTGAAAAAATATTTTTTTACTATTTTAATTTTCTTCTAACAAGTTTTAGCCTAAATTTTCATCTTATTTATTATAATTTTTTATTATTTGCTTAACTTATTATATTTTTTGTCTGTTTTTTCTGTTTAACATTCTCACTGTTATGAAACACTGAAGGAACCATTAAAGAATAACCTGAAAATAAAAACAGCTGGATCAACACTAACAGGAGGAGGAAATACCCAGCTGGACTTTGACATCTCACATGGCTCCATTTATGTTATTAAATATTATAGTCTGCTGTTCCAACATATAAACACTCTCTAAACCCACATTTAACAAGTTTTCCATTTGCTTCCCGTTCAGGCCTCAGCGGTCGACCCTGAAATCCTCAATAAAAACCAACGAGAATCAAACTTCCTGCTGTGGCAACGAATCCCTTCAGAGCAGAAAGCACTTGTTTTCTGAGGTTGATGTGAGTAAACTGTGCACTAAAAGCTGCATGTGTGCAGAATCCAGCTGCAGAATGACGACGCTCTCAGAGCCAAAAGGACATGGAGTTCTCAACGCATCAACATGACGACACCTCAGCTTCACAGAGACTTCAGCTGGAAACCAGGAAACAAATGTTTTCTCCCTGACCGGCGAAAAGACTGTAGAGAAATCAGAAAACCAGAACCAGGATCTCACTGCTGCATTGTTCTCTGAACTCAGACCAATGAAACGGTTTAAATGACTCTCAGGAGATTGAATCGTGTGACTCAGATCAGTGTCTGAACTGATCCTCAGTTTGGACTTTTAAAGGCAAACTCAATCAGTGATTAAAAATAAAACCAAGAGAAAAATGGGACAATAAAAAACTGTGGAGAAAACATGAATGAAGGTAAATAAATCAGATCATCTCTGCTGTGCTGCTGCCTGATAAGTAAGAAGAAACATTTTCAGCTTCAAAATAAAGTCATGTTTCACTGAAGCAGCTTAATCTGTCACTGAAGAGTCCAAACTTTTATTAAAATACATGGATAAACTAAAAAACTAAAGGGTGAAAAGCTTTTTCTAGAATTTACACTTCAATTTGTTTCTAGGAACTTTTAACTAGTGAGCTATGAATTTGTTTCCCTGGGGTATAAATAAGGCGTGACACAGAGGAGTGTTTCTCTTAGCCGACTTCAAAATTACAAGAGAAGAGAAAATGTGCTGAGCTTGTAAATCAGTAAGGCGTCAAAAAACTAAACTTCCTCACATCTCCTGTGAGATCAGTCATTAGAATTAAATGAGTTCATTTTCCATGATGAGAAATAAGAAAGAAAGTAAATAAATCTCACTGTTAGAGAAATGCATTATGGGAAATGTAGGAGTTAGGGTTTAATATTATGACTGTTCTTGTCATAATGTAATTTCTTACATTACGACTTGCTGTTGAAAGTCTTTGTTATTGTAATATTATTTTGTTTATTCTTGTAATATTTTGACTTTTTCTCGTATTATTGCGACTTATGTACAACTTTTTTCTCATAATTTGACTTTATTCTCTTTTTTTCCGTATTATTACGACTTACTGTTGTACAACTTTATTCTTGTTATTTTCTGTCTTAGCCTGGCGCTATTATTCATCATACAAACCAAACTCTGAAGAGTCTTTTTCTTTATTTTTCCACTTTTTTCTCCTCTTTCTGGGTTTTGCTCTTCATCTCTCCCTCCTCCTGAGTTTTTCTCCCCTTTTCTTTACGACCTCCCTCACACTCAGATTTAAAAGTCATCCTTTCATCGCTGTCTCTGTTTGACCCCCTCCATCTCTCTCTCTTTGTCTCTTTCTTTCCTCTCATCATTTCTTTCTGCTCAGACTTGTTCATTCACTCCTCTCTGTCTTCACACTCGCTCCTCTTTTCTCCTGCTCCAAATTAAAATTCAAACTCTCTCTCTCCCCTCTTTTGTATCTGGAGTCGCCCCTCATTCCCTCAACAATCATTGTTTCCCCTCGCCTTTTTATAGCCATGGAAACGGAGGAGACTGCGTCACTATGGCAACAGCGTAACAGCTGGGCCCGAGGCGTCCCTTTCAGCCGCCTGCAGAAAAAAATAAATGCGGAAGTAAAGGAGCAGCAGGCAGCACTGAGGACGCCTCAGTTACATGCAGGCAGGTTTGTGGGGTCCTGAATGATTACAGCTGCAGCATCAAACATGCTTTCATCAGATTGTTTATTGTTTTTGCTACAACATAAATCATTTTTAAGTCAGTTTTCCCATCTTAAAGAATTCAGAAAGTTTAACAGACGATGTTCATGTTCAGCTAAAAGGATCTGGTTCTCTTCAATGTGCTGCTTTCAGGAGAAATGCAGAAATTCAGAACAGAAAGATGTAAAATAACACCAATAAAATGTTTGTAAGATAATCAAACCAAGACGGTTACATCCACTCATTGTGGGGGGAAATTAATTCATTTTGGGATTTGCGAGATTTAACTGAACTGAATAGAAAAATTTATTTTTTATCCATCTAAAATTATACATATAGGTTCAAATGTTTCCTTCCTCCCTAATTAATATTTGTTAAATGTTTCCCTTGACCAAAAGCTAGAGCATCATTCTGGATGAACTGGAGAAAAGTTTTAAAAAGAATGATCCGTAGCAAGAAGATATATGAGGCTTGACTCATAAGAAGCAGTATTATGCTGTGGGGACGTTACAATTTTATTTATTTATTTACTTTACAAAAATAATAGATGCAGTAATAAAAAAAGATGAGGACTTGCAGCAGAAACGTCACCACTGATCAGCAGCTGGATGAAAACAAATGAACCAACTCCACAGATTATGTGTCCACATCTAGAAGATCAAGTCTAACTTTATTGTTTTGTTTTAGACTTTTATGAATGTTTAAAAAAATGTTTCTATCCAAATGCAACTGATTGACGCATTCCAATTTAGTTCTGTTGAGTCTTTTAAAATCAGAGGTGATTCATGTTTGAAACACAAAAATGACAGAATGACATGAAGTTTTTCTCCCTCAGACATGGATCCCTGTGGAAAGGCAGCAGCTGGTGGGTGGATCTTTAATATTCAGGCTCAGCAGGAGGGCGGAGTCCAGTCCAGACAGCACTGACTCTTTTTATCCTCTGTTTAAAACTCATCTGCTGCCCTTTGAATCGTCCCTCTGTTACTAACAATAATTCACTGCAACCAAAACTCTCAGACAGTAAACTGTGTCTGGTTGAGGACAGCAGCCGAATGTATTCGGTTTCTGCTTTCCAGGTCCCAGCGGAGAGGAAACCAGGGTCAGAGTAAACACGCAGCGCATCATGTAAAATGTAACATCACGTTTTCACGCCCGACTGAGTCCAGAACAGAAACGGCACCAGAACCACGAGGCAGAACCAAAACAGGACGGACCAAAGCGGCTGCAGATTAAGTTTTATTTCATATTTCTGAGTGCAAAAACTATGATGTGATGATTTAAAGTGTAAATAATATGAGCAGACATCTTGTTATCAGTTGTGAGGGCTTGTAGTTAATCTCATTAATCTATTAGAATAATTTCTGAGATATATATAATTCTTATGGACATTTTCTGAGCTGTTGCTGTCATTTTTAACTAACTGTTATCACTAAGCTGTTGTCGTTTATTTAGCAATAGAACTAGTTACATAAGTTTCTCAAGCATCTTTTGTTCATTTAGGTAAATAAAACACTTGTGTTGAAGTCAACAAGAACACTACTATACAATTTTTAAACTTTTTCTGCACATAGTTAATTTAAGGTCTATAATAGTCTCTGGTTACTCAGGTTTATGGATATAACTCGTTCACTGTGACCTACAAGGTTGATTTTTCTGCATACTACTGGTTATAATATAATTTTCTAATCATTTTTGGATTATTTTTATCTTTAGAGACTCTCTAACTGGCTCATCATGAGTTAGCGTCTGTACCAACACTGTCTTTGCAGCGTTGGCGATTCCTTAAAACTGAAATCAGGTTTTCCATATTTTGTGAGATTAAGCCACATTGTAAACTCTAATTGTTTTGTTTCCAACTTTACTGCTGAATAAGAAGAAATGAGTCATTCCTCAGCAGAAAGCAGCTCTTCAGCAGCATGAGGTTGATTAAAAAAGGCAGGGAAGTGTGAACTGAAACACTGTTCAGTCTGAAAATGTGTTTAGAAATAAATCCTCACGTGACGGACACATAAGTGCATCTCTTTCTAACACAAAGCCTTTCGCTCTACTTGCTGTTTCCGTGTCACTAAACGAGGCTTTTACTGTCTTCTGATCGCCTCCTAGCATCTCCACCACCCTCATTTTCTCACAACTGGCATTTTCCATAAGTGCTTTAATGACTGCTGGTTTTGTTTCACATACAAGAATAACCAGAACAGTGATTCAGAGCTAAACATTAGTTTGAACTGAAACCAGTAAAACAAAATAAAGATATCTGAACTTCTTCTTCTGCTGCTCCATAACAGAGAAATGTAACAAAACCTCACGCTGATGCAGAACTAATCCCACTTTTACATAATTTCATCCTCAAACTGCTGTTTCCAGCTCAGGAACAAGTCAATGCTTCCAGAAAATCTTTGGTACTCCTTCATTTCTATTCTGCGTTTCTGTAGCATCACAGTGAAGGGAAACAGTTTCTCTGCCAGGATTACTGGATTTATTCAGATATTGCTGCAAAAAGATAACAAATTATCACCAACTTAATTTATAAACTAATCAAATGCCTGTGGCGTCTTTGTAACTTAACGCCTTCAAAATCAGTCTCTGTCTCTTTAAGAAGCTCCAGCTCTTTCTGAAACTCCGCCTTCAGGAAGTTATCACAACATGGCTGCTCTATTAACCCTTTAACAACATTTTTACCACTGAGAAGTAGCTCCTATAATGAGCTCAGCAGTTCTACCAGGTGTTTGCTAATTGCTGCTGGCTAGTCTGAAGGAGCTGGGCGAGGGAGGAGCCTAACCAAAAAAGTTTGACCAAATGACCAAACTTTAACATATCCGTCCCAAAGCTAACATCAATTAGTTGAGGAAAAATATCTTCCAAAACCATCTTCAACCATTCTCTCTTTGTCTTGTTTTCCTGAAGTTAGGTTTCACTACAAAACCAGCAGCTTCCCTGCAGTTCCCCAAGTAATGTTAGCATGCTGTTAGCATTAGCGCTTCCATGAAAACTGAGAACCACGTATTTTTGTACAATTGTCTGCAATAATGAGAACTAAGCATGTCCTCAAGGCAGAATGTAAGATGATGATCACTATCCTGGAATTGACATTTAATGACCAACATTTACCTTCGTCTTAATAACAAGGATTATTACATCTGATAAAAGTTTCAGTTAAACGTAAAACATCAAAAACATGTTTTACTGTTTGTTTATTCATCAGGAAACAAACCATACAGAAGATATCAGAGAAAATGTCAATGTGTTGATGTGAAAGGAGCTCTGAGTGATACATGACATTTAAAGATGTCACGCAAAAATATGAGAAATATGACATCTAATTAGCTAATAATAATCCAGTACTTGTTGGAGAATAAACTTGTTGTTACACTCCGAGGTGTGGAAGGAAAAACTCAGCAAAGTTGGCTGTGCAATAATCAAAGCTGGTTTATTAGGCCTCCAGCATCATAGCACAGTTCAAAATGGCAGCTTCCCCATCAGACGGCCTCTGCTACCGCCAGCAGTCCACCTATATACTGGTTATCCCCGCCTTCCCAGTTTACCCCCAGCCAATCAAACTCCAGCCATCATGGCTCCTTCTAGAAAAGAGCTGCGTTTGAGGCAGGTCTCCTCCTTAGCAGGCGTCCAAGATGGCTGCTACAAGGACACACCCAAAAAGGTAACAAACAATTCACAAACGAAAGGATCACATCAAACATTACAGAAAATCTTCTTGCTTCTTAAGGCTTGTCTTTTCGTCTTTCTTTAAGAAGTAAACTAAACAGAAAAATCCTGTAAGTCAAATCCTTCCATTGACTATATAAATGTGCAAATTGACATATCAAAATGAAACTTACTTAATGGAAATACACTAATTTTTGAAAAAACTCCCCCTACGAGATGCCGCCCTGAGTGGTTACCTATTTTGCCCATATTAGGAACTGCCACTGCACATGATCGATAACCGGATGTTGCCACTGGCGAAAAGCACAACGAAGACAACAGGAAGTAGTTGGACCATGATATTTTTCTAATGATTTATCGTGAACCAACTTATTCCTCCTTCCACAACACACGCTGCCAATGCCTTGCGTTTAGACACGCGACCAGAGCAGAGAGCGATTTCCTTACCTGCGACGCGTACCACCGCCCTCTCCGCCGGGTCCAGCACCGAGTCCTGGCTCTTCCGTTTCCTCCTCTCGTGCTTGGACAGATTCCACGGCAGAGTGTCCCCCGGCGGCCCCACCAGACCCGACGTGCACGGAGACAGCGAGCCACCAGAGCGCTCGGTGCGGAAAGACGGCTCGCTGACGCAGGAGCGCTCGCTCAGAGTATCATCATCTGACGACTCCATCACGCCTCAACACTGCAGGGAGGAGATGAAGGAGGGAAAAAGGAGGTCAGAGGCTTTAGAAACAGCGGAGAAACTGTATAATTCATTGATGGTGTGGAGTGAGACTGAGTCTTTATGAATGATGCAAAATATTTAGTCAGGAAGAGGAATAAAAACTGGGTTAAATCGATTATCACGTGTGTTTTAACATGATGCTGAGGTGGAAAGTCACCAGGCCTCAGTTAGCAGGTTAAATACCATCATCCTGACCCAGTACAGCCGTTTGGATGGGATGATGGGAGGACTGGAACGATTAATCAGACCTAAACATGTCTGGTGGGAATGCACCCTTAATTAAATTCTCATTTGAGTTGTCACAATAACAAACTTTGCTGGATGATAAATTGATCAAAGTTTTAGTTGAGACCAAAGCACCAGACTGAAGAATTATTCATCTTTTTGGTAGAAAGAGAGAAAATAATAAATCATGCAAATCAAAAACTTGCTTTAATTAATCATGTGATTAATTGATTTATTGTGACAGGCCTAGTTATCATTTCATTTTAAATCTTGACTCTAGTATCAAACAGGAATGAACCAAGAAAGTAAAGAAAAAAACTGAAAGACATTTGGAGACCAGGTTTCTAAAAGCTTCTTCATTTTCTTTAAACCTCAACCTGCTTCTCTGGCATGAACTGCAAGTGGAAAAAAGAAAACGCAGCAAAGATGTAAAAAAACTGAATGTGTGTGCGTGTTTATTTGGACTCTGGAGACCTGATGCTCCAAACTGTCCATCAGTGGATCAATAAATCAGACCTCCAAGATCCTGAGGATGCAAAATGATTGAAAGAGCTGCAGATCCTGGAGTAGAAGCTCAGCTCTCCTGAAATCCCTGCAGGCTAATCAAACTACTCATTTTGGATTTTAAATTATTCTCTTGATAGGAAATCAACAAATCTTTCAGAATAAAAGTCTCTGCAGTTACTGGAATCAACTTTTTGTACGATTAAGCTGCAAACATTTTACCACAAAACAAAGTTGCCTCAGATAAACCCTATGAACTTCCATCTGAGCTTTTATTTTTCTCCAAGCTGAACGTTGCAGAGCGAGGATGTTCAGGTTAACATCTGTGTTTTCCATCTAAACTCCAGCTGCCTTCCTCCTCCTCCTCCTCCTGCTGGATAAACCGCCATCAGAAACCCCGCTTCCTGGATCCAGCCGTCTCCCCGGCAACGCTGAAGGAAAAGGGTTAAAGCCCGGCCAGAACTGGGTTCTGTGGTGTGTGGCTGCCTCCCTGCTGCTGGCTGACAGTGACTCAGTGGCACTGAAACGAGCGGTTTTATAAATAGAGCCAGAACGGAGGCTTCAGAGCCGCACCGTGTCATTACAGCTACAAGAAGTAGAAGAAGAAGAACGAAGTTCCAGTACAAGAAACAGTGAGATCACTTCCTGCTTGAAGGCACCTTCCAGTTCTTCTAGAGTCCAAACAAATCTGCACAAACTCACTTAATGCTGGTAAAATCTTCAGACATTAAAGGAAAAATATGGTCACCACTTTGGTTTTACAGAAAATATAAGTAGTTTTCTGGAAGTAATGATAAAGAATTTCATCTGCTAATTTACTTAAAACTTGAAATGTTGCTGGTTGAACATTTTAAGGAGACTTTCCTTCTTATTAAGTATACAGGTTTTAGATGTAGTGTGCATATAAACTCAAATGACTTAAAAATGACTCAAAGATCTCAGTTTAAGTACAAAGTTTTCTTCTCAAGAATGTAAAACAGATGTTTTACAGGAATTAAATGCTTGAAGTCTCTTGGATTTTGTCAGAAAAATTAATGAAGACCAAAAAAAGACCATGAGCAACGTCTCCTCCTAGTGCTAAGCTAGCGTGTTTACCCAGAATGCCCTGTGCTGTAGTCCACTTCCTGCTTTTGGAGAGGTCTGTAGTCCACTTGGAGTTCAGATATGCATTCGATCTGCACCAGAGTTCACTTCAATCAAACCCAGACTGAGGTTTCTAGGTAAACCAGAGTTTGGTTTTTTGGTCAGAATCAGAGTTCGATAACGGATTAAGAAGGTTCCCAAGAAAAATGAACTTCCTAGACAAATGAACTGGAGTTGGATTAAAGTGGATTAAACAGGGCTGGTGGGATTGAAGCCGTAAACTGGTCCAATGGGGGACAGATCTCACCCCAACTCCGAGAAGGTTTTCTGCTTCTCCAGGGTGTGTGTCTTTATTCATATTATTATTCTCATATTATTTCAACTTATTATTATTGTACAAGTTTATTGTCATAGTCTTATGACTCATAATTTAGTTTCTTTTATTTTCTTGACGTGGCCCTAATGCTCCATGGTAGGACCCAGATGATCATGACATCTCTACTCTTGTAAATCTCTGTCAATGCCTGAAGAGGAGCAGTTTGAGAAGCAAAGATGGGAAAAAATAAAACACCAGAAAACCTAAAAAAGTTTTATTTGGTTCAATAATTCAAACACAATTGGATTCAAACTCTGAAGTGGACCAAAAAAGCAAACTATAGTCTGTAGGCAGGCCGCACCATGCGGTTCGAATGCAAATGTGAACACAAAAAACTGGAGACGGCTCCAAAAGGCAGGAAGCCGACTACAGCGCCGTGCATTCTGGGTAAATACAACCAAAACAAACGTGAACCAAATCTACCAGACCATCAGGCGGGAAAAAACACCAAGAAGCACAAGAAATGAGAGAAATGCTCCAGAAAACCTAACCCAGTTTCCTTTACTTCAGTAATTAATCTCCTTCACTTTTAATGCAGAGAAAGAAAAATGTTCTTCAACAAACACAAACAAAGCATTATTAAATAATCAACCCACCACTTCTACAAACCAAACGCTGACCTTTATAGGACATATCCTCACACTGAGGCGGCGTGACGAAGAGCAGCAGCTCAGTCCGAGAGGCTCTCCTGATTTATACTTCACAGCCAGGGTTGGTTCCCACAGCTCAGGCTGAGCAGTGTGTTTGTTGAATGTGTGTGTGTGTGTGTGTGTGTGTGTGTGTGTGTGTGTGTGTGTGTGTGTCGGACCAATGTAAACAGAGGGACTCTGTGACCAAGCATAGCAGGGTGAGAAAACAACAGGAAGGACGGAGAGATACGAGGAGTCAAAGGCTCGCAGGCTAACGGTCCAAACGGCCGGAACGTCGTCCTGTCGTTCCAGAGCAGCATTCCTGTTCGGGATCAACCGACGGCTGACGGGTCTCCAGTTCACCAGACAAACAGAGCAGCAGCTCTCCATCTGAGGAGCAGATGTGATCACTAATAAAACTCTGACCCAGTTTTCTCAGCTACCCTTCCTCACATGTTTCTGCCAAACATCCAGGATCAGACCTGGTGACCTTTCACACCTCCAGCTCTGCTACATTTTTAAATCTTAATTAGAAAATGTTGTCATTTTTAGCAAACTGTTTTTTTAGTCTGTATACTCTCATTAACAACTAACCATTAATAAATTATTGCAGGTTACATTTATTTAGATTCATCACGATTAATCGTTTCATTCCCAATATGAAATTCAACTACTGCACACACCAGCAGCAATACTCTGCTTTATCCTCAGGGGTTTCATTCAACACGATGTGTGTTTATATTCGACTAATCGCAAGAACTAGCAGTTTATGCTGGATTTAATCGATTCCGAATAGACAAATAATAGGCAGTTTGGCTCATGTTGGGGAGCTGAAGGCCCGGCATAAGGCCGGACAGGGACGACCATCTGCTCCGGAGCAGCAGGAGGGGAGATCGGTCTGAATCCTGACATTTTTCCTCTCCCCTCCGGCTGCTCTTTGCGTAACCAGAGGTGTTTTTTAGATAGAGGCTGTATTGATGCCGGGGCTCCTCAGAGATCCATGCAGGTGGAGCCGATGATGGAGGGTGTCGTTTGTTTTAATTGGCTGCAGGAACAGCCCAGATCAATACGGACAATCACACCTGAAGGTGCGTAATGCTGCGATTTACGTCCACCTGCTTTGTACTCATCCGCTTCATTCTGCTCCGCTGGGAGGAAAAGGATCTGTGTGCATGAATGGACCGCAGACATGGAGCCAAAAACGCTCGGTGCGCGCACGAGCTGCACGCACGAGCAGTCTGGGAGCAGGGAATCGGCTCTTTGTCCGAGAATGGGTAACACCAACTAATTACATTTATCCATTTGCGAGTGAAGCTGCTGAGAAAGCCGTCCAGCCTTCTCACGACCCAGAAACCCTCTCTGGTTGGCTGCAGATTCAGCGCACAGATCATGAGCAGTCTGCCTGGAAATGGGACGTTTTCAGGCGAACAGTGATAGAAACCAAATGAAATGACTGTCAGTGATCACTGAACCAATGATCAACATGTTGATGCCTGATAGGGTTCCAATAAAACACCAACTCGTGGGTTTATCGGGACTGGATGTGATGGAATGACAGATCAGGAAAAAATGGAAATAAAACCCAACATGTTGGTTTTGTGAAAGCCGCTTACCTTCACCGGGGCAGCGGCGGTCCTCGAGTCCGAGCGCAGAGCGAGGGAGGCCGGCGCGGCTGCCTCCGCTGCTGCCTCTCCTCTGGAGCGAAGGATGAATGAAAAGATGGAGGGATGTTTCCACCTCCACCGACCCGCTTTCCGCTCCCTCTCTTCTTCCAAACGTCTCCGCCGGTTATTCGAGGCTGGAGAGGGAAGAGCGAGCGGCGGTCCTGGATGGTAATGGCTGTCCTCCTCCTCCTCCTCCTCCTCCTCTTGCTCTCTCTCTCTCCACTCCCTGCCTTCAACCCCCTTCACCACCAGCAGCCCTCCTCTCCTCGGTCCACGCTCCGTCTCTTCAATAGGCTGGGTTCACGGCTCCATCCCTTTAACCCATGCCTATTGAGTGTGGTAAACGTCGCGGAAACCGAGATTTGGGGTGTACCTCTGCGTCATGTCCGCAGCTCTGCCAGAGCGTGACGCGCGCACACATTTCCCCTCAGTTTGGAGCGAGAGGAGCTGGGCGTTCACACAGCGACTCATGCTCATATGGTCATAGTTACTCAGAAAAAAGGGGGGGAAACTGAGCCACGCGTTTTCATCACATGATTCGGTTAATCTGGGTCTGAAATAATCCCTTTATGCTGGAGGAATATCTGGAGTTATTCCTGTGTGTGTCTGCTCCCATTCTACTGCATATAAACAAAAAGGAGTAAATGTCCAGCAAAAACTTTGACATTTTTAGATTAATCTCAGAAATTCTCAAGAAAAAAACATGGAAATTTCTGAGTTTTTGAAACTTGGAAACTTCCCAAAAGTCTAATTTATTTGTAATGTTCTGATTTATTTTCTTGCAAATTTTCTATTGCAAAAAAATAAATAAAGAAAAAAAAATCATGTTTTGCCAGAAAATTTCTGAGATTCATCTAAAATTTCTTGAGTTTTTCTAGATAATGTTAAATATTTGAAAGAATAAGCAAACAATAAAGAAAAGACGAAAAGAGAAAATGACTGAAACAAAAAGTCAAAGCAGCAACTTTGGATCTGCTTGGATTTTAACCGACTCAGTACTGAGTCTCAGAGGGATCGGATCAGCAGAACAACAGAGTATCATCTACAAAAAGAATTATTAGCATATTATGTTTGGACAGTATGCCCAAGAAAAATAAAATAGCAGAAGAACATCAGGGTGCTGAGGACCACAAGGTCATCTGTTTACTGGAGAATTGTGTTTTTTGTTACATTAGCAGAATATTGACAAAGATTTGCAAACACCTTAACTCTACTGTGAGACAAAATAATCATTTGCACCGCCACAATCTGCCTCTTATATATAAAAAAATGGATATGTGTTATTTATATTTACTCCATATAGTATTTTCTTACATTTTTTTTCCATATTCTCTAAAGTTTACATATTTATAAGGTCAGTATGCTGTGAGTGACCAAAGGTCAAATCCCCAGCATTTGACCCCTGGCTAAAACAAATGACCAAGAAAACTATTTTTATTGCAGCTGTTCAACCCCATCACATCTCCTGGACCAATATCAGTTTATCTACCTGAACAAACAGCCACTAGAAATCTGTGCAGCCGCATGAAACACGAGCAAAGTTCAAAGGTCAAACCTGCTGATTCTCTCCACGTTAGCTAATTATTGATCTGATAATCCAGAGATGCAGACGTGAATTTACTCCACTTAAACTGCAGTTTGGGACCTTCAACGAATAGTGAGGAAACAAAATTCAATTTAGACAATTTAATCCATGTGACAAAAGGAACAAGAGATCATGAGATGCTGTAAATCATCTGCAGTGTATTGACAATTATCTGCTATTTTTACTTTGAGCCACTGATTTCTGTCTGGTTTAGCCTTTGTGACCTGATGAGATGCTCGTGGTTTTGAAGGAAAAATGTTGTATGAATGTTAATGAAGCACCGATGTAAAAATTTGGATCAATATCATATCCAATATTACTGTGGCTGTTATTGCCAATAACTGATATAAAACAAAATTGTTTACGCAATTAAAAAAAGACAACATCACTATCACTGTTACATGACCTGAAACATAAACATGCAAATAAATATCATTTACTTATCGGACTGATAAAGATGCTAATGCCGATATATTGTGAATCCCTACTGAATATGTAGAATAAAAAAGTGAAACATTTAACACTTACATATTGCACATCTCAAACTGATGAATTTAAAACAGGTCAGTTTATTATTTCAGCTGGACTCTTGAGTCCATTCTCTGAGCTTGTGGCGCCATCTAGTGGTGGGTGATGAACTCTGCTGGTTCTGGTCGAGATGAAATGGATTCTACCTGCAGGCAAAGCAGCATCTTCATCTGAATGATCGGTTCCGTCCTCAGGGAGAGATTACTGGTCAACCAGGCCGCTCAGCAGAACATCGACCTTCAGAACCGCAGATTGGACCTTTAATAATTCAGCAGAGGTTATGAATGATAAATCAATCTGAGGATGTGTTATTGATGAGAGCAGCTGATTTTAACGTCTGATGACTGTTAAGAACATGAAACATTTACAGGAACAAAAATCTAAAGGGAAAAGTTTATTGTGCTAAAAAAAATTATTTGTAGTCTGGCTTTGTTAAAAAGCCATACTACACATTTAGTGCTGTGAAAAAGTATGTCACCTTTGATTTGAGTGCTTCATACACCATCTGAAATGGAATGACTTTGACTAGGCCACACAATACTCTTCCTTTCTTTTTTTCAAATGTCCAACCAAGAACTCGATTAGCTGTGGCCAGAAAACCATCGTACAAAAACCGTTTGGTGTTTCTGTCACTCAACAAGGTTTACTGTGGTGCTTCATACAATATGTATGTTTTAATCTGAATTTCCTAAGTTCAGAGGAAGACATGTTTCTTTTCGAGATATTTTAGCCTTCTTCTTGCTTTTGAACAGATTCGATTTAAATCATTTCTTGTTTCTACATGTATCATAATCAGGCCGATTGTCTTTAGTGAAACGACCAATAAACAAGTTTTTTCAATCACGTTTTTATGATTTAACAACTAAAACATGATTTTCACTTAGATCCAGGCTACTCAATAAATAGAGAGATCATTTAAAAACTGAATTTTGTATTTACTCGGGTCATTTTCTGAATGCTGCAAACATTTATCTGCGTTTCCATTACAAATGTGCACAAAACTTTGTGCATTTATTTAATGTTTCCGTTAAATAAAAGGGATTGAAATCCCATGTGAATAAATTTGTTAATGCAAAAACATCCACCACCACCATCCTCCTACTTCCTGTCGTCTTCTTCATGGTTTCTGGTAGCAGTAACATCCAATCATTGATCACATGACTAACGCGAAAGAAGTGTTTTCATTTCAGTTTTGTGAAATATATTCATTTTGAAACAGCCGACAAAAGACAAAACAAACGAAAACACACACCTCATCCTGGCGCAGAAACATTTTACTGGAAAATAAAAGTTGTTTTGAAATTGGCACATTTGCATTAAGCAAATTTATTTTCGTAATTCAAATTTGCTTATATGGTGAATATAAGCACCATATATAATCAATGCAGATTGCATTGACTCAATGTTTAGTTTATTAAACTGTTTGATATCTAAGGTCAGTTGGAATGTATGAATTGAAATTATCTTTCGATTCCTTGAGATAACATTTGTTGTGAAATGGCTCTGCATACCATAAATTTTATTTTTCTTGTTTTAACATTGAATTATGACAAAAGGTAAAAAAAGAGAATCTGATCCTTCTGATAACATTTGGTTCATGTTCGCATGGAACAAGAAGGAAAGACGACATTACAAGGACGGTAGTTATTAACATTTATTATTTGCACATTTTTACAGCGGAACAGGAAATGTTGAAATCTGACAGAAACTGAGCTGAGGTCAGATCCTTCATGGATTCTGGTCGGGTTGGCCGGTGTGGTGAGAGGGCGGTGTGTACTTCCCCTCCTTTATCAGTTTGTTACGCTGATCACGGATGGCGTGCATCCTCTGACGCTGCAGGGACAAAGAAAAGACGAGGTCAAAGGTGAAGATAACAGGATGAAAGGCACCGACTCCATGTCAGGATGCTCCTCAAACATGGAGGAAACCAGGATGGAGGAAACCTCAGATGAACATCAGTTATATTTCAGTCATAATTTAACAAAAACAAAACAGTGATGGGACTCCATTAAAACATTTAATGTAGTTAATAGAAGGCTATGTAATTAATTGAAAACTATGCATCAACAAACTAAGCAACATTTTCAATTCAAGAAACATTTTTGTTACAATATTATTGAAAAAATAAACATATGAGGGCAACAACAAATAAATATGTTTTTAATCTGTTCTTCAACCATCAGATTGGAGCAAATTTCAATGTTTAACTATTTCAGGACATCCTGATCATCTATGGAACTTCTTTAGAAACGTGAACTGTGGACGCTGACATTAGCATTAGCAACATGTTTAGCATTGATGCTATTTCAGGTTTGAATAGCTTTGCTGAAAGGCTAACTCCTTTTAGCACAACCTGAACACAACAACAGTCTTTTCCTGCGTCTGATCTGATCGGTTATGAAGCAGAAATGAAAAACCAGAAGGCCGAGAGAAACGGCTTCGTTTCCATAACTGTTGTTTGTGGATGTTGTGCGTCTGACTTATGGTGTACAAGAAACAGAATACAAAAGTTCCAGCATGGGACTTTTTACTTAAAAGAAGAAAAAAAAAAATTAAATGAATAATAATCACCAGATCAGCTCTACACCATATCGATGTGAAGGCGAGAAGAAAATAGTTTTTAGCTCCAGATGCATTCGTTGCTACAAATAATTAAGAGTTCCCTAAGAGAATGCTTTTATTGCAATTTAGGCAATTAAAAGTTTATTTTAAACCTTTTATTGACTTGTTTATTAGCATCTTTTAATATATTTGTAATATTGTGTAAAGAGACTGAAGTGGCTGAATAAAAAATCTGCAGAATGTACCACTGTTTTATCCAATTAGTTATCTGAATAACTGATTACTAAAATAATAAATTTTCATGTTTTTTTGTGTTTTTCCCCACACATTTGGAACCATTTCTAGCTTTTTAAAAAATGACACATTGTTTACCTGAGGTTTTATTGACCTCATTTAGCAGAAGTTCTGATTCTGTCCCAATACATCCGATACACGTCAATCATCTGGAGCTGATGAGTTTACTACCAGAGGGACTCACCGTCTTCTGCCGGTACATGCACTCGTAGAAATCCTCAAACTCCACCTGGCACTCCTTTTTGGCCCGGATCTGTCCGATGCCGTGGCCGCACTCGACCCACTCCTTCTCGAAGGCGTGGCACCGCGCCGCCCGCTTGTACGGCTGCTCGCCGCTCTGCAGCAGCATCCAGCGGTCTGCGTTGATGCCGAGCCGTGACTGGATGTCCACAAACGGCATGATGCTGCCAACAAGAGAGCAAAACAAAAGATGGAGGAATGGTTGAATGGAAAGCAGTTAACACTAAAAAAATATCAAAATAAAAGATTATTCAGTCTGTAGAACAATCTGGAACAGGAGCAGTTAGCCACAAAACAACAGGGGTTGACCAGAGAAAAGAATGAAGGAAGAAAGGCAGAAAAAAGGACATAAAAATGGTAGAAAAAAGAAACAGATAAAGATAGAAAGAGATAAAGAAAAAGAAAGAAAGGAAAAGAAAGGAAGGCAGAAAAAAGAAATACAGAAAGGAATCAGGAAAGAAAGATTTGATTTTTAAAACCTTTCATATATTCAACTCAACTTGCTGTCATAGATGAAAGTTCAGAATTATATAAAGTAAACAGATCGCCTTCAGAATCCCCATCATTTTGAAAATATGATGGAAAATAATAATAAATCATAATAAATATTATTTCGTTGAAATAATATTTATGTTCTAACATCACTCCAGCCACTTTTGAAAAGCTTCACACATTCAGTATTCTGTTCTGTTAATTTTGTATCTTTGATTGTCCAAGGAAAAAGTTAAACAAATGACCTTTTTTCTTCTTTTTGTCATATCAAAATACAAATAAATAAAAAGATTGTCCTGTGCATCTTCCTCGAAATGATTACCTCATAGTGTAAATAAATCCGTTATTCTAATACATCAATCAGTGAAAAATTGTTTCTCTTAATGAACAAAGGGGACATTTATCTGAAACAAAAGGCGCAGAGAAGTTTCCTACACGTAGCAAAAAGACTTTAAATGAATAAAAACAATTCTAAAGTGGGTTAATACCCGGAAACAGTAAGAAAAACTCTTTCTTCGGCTGCAGTGAAGATGTTTCCGTGTTAGCCAAGCGGCTAACAGATACATATACACACAAGAAGCTCGGAAACTTCTAGCCAACTTAAAACAAAAACGTTTATACAATATACAAACATAAGGCTTTATATAACGAGTAGCGTGGATCTAATTAGAACAGAGAATAGTTGATTTAACTGGAGGAACTGACTGAAATGTCCGTAGATTCTCCTTCAATGACAGTATGCTAATGCTAACGGGCCTAAATCCACACAAAAATACAATTTTATACCAAATAACTAAACTCTGATGAGCCGCTTTTTACATTACATGCAGCAAAAAATCAACGTAAAGCATTCAAACGTCTTAATTTACCCTGTTTTGACTCTTTTATCCGCGTTGCTTTAACCTTCCTCCGCTTTACGGCAGATAAACACACGGCCCAGCCGCAAAGTCGTTTTCTTCTGGGCTACACATCCGGTTACGAGATGCAACAGCGCCTCCTGGAGGATCCGGGGTGTAGAAGCCGGTGACAAAAATACATACCATACTTTACACATTTAAATCTAAAATCTTTTCTTCCTTACTCTTCAATTATATTTTATTTGCCTGTTTTTTGTATCTGACGAATTAGTAGTTTGAAGGATATTTTTATGTAAAGATTTTTTTATTGTACTTTTCATAATGTTTTTGTTATAATTGCATAAACTTTTTAGCAATCACAGGAAGAAGGTTTGAGCTCGTTGACTGCAATTAAAGGTCAGGAAAGCAAAAGTCCATACGGTATATCACTGACAAGACACCACTCCCACAGTGAAGCATGGTGGAGGCAGTATCATGCTTTTTAGACTTTACCAAGGCTGATGAAATTGTAAAGTTTCAGAGACTGCAGGTGTCTGCTACAAATTTTGAGACGAAGAAGTTTATTTGTCATCATCCCAATGAGTCAATGTCTAAAACAAAATACACACAAAAATTCTAATGAATAAACTTCTACACACTGAGAAGTTTGGAAAATTTTGCAAGTCAATGGAGAAAAAACAGCTAATGTGAAGTTGTGCAGCAAAATCATTATTGCTTTTTATGGCTATTATAACAGACAACAAAACATGACGTTGGTGCAACATAAAATTGTGTTTATTTATTCATTTTCCCCAAAAAAACCTCCACAGTCTCACAGTCCTGCATGTGCAGCCTCTCATCAGATCAAGGCTTTAACCGCAACAAAAACAAACAAAAAACCACAGTTCCTTTAGTATAACACTTAAATATTGCTATCTATAAACCATTTCAAATAAAGACAGAACCACCTGTGTTCCTAAAGGGACGTAACACTCATTCGGACTCTTTCAGGAAGTCCCAGTTTTCCGTCTGTGGTACATTCGTTTATTCTGAAAGATAGGCAAAAAACCAGTGACGTGTGTAGACAGAAACAGCACCGCCAAGTCACGTAAGCAGCAGAATCCATAAAGCTACTCTGAGATGAAGAAAAAGGTCCGTGGGAACCTCTTCAAACAGAAGCACGGAGGTGATCCAAAGCTAAGAAACGGGTCAAGCTGTGACTGAGAGAAGCTCACGGTTTGGCTCCAAAACGACGTGTTCACAAGTGATACTGCTGACCAGAGCGACACAAAGTTATAAAAAGGAAGGAAAAATAATAAATTATGTTTAGTTCTTGCATCACAGCGTTGATTTAAAAAAAGACACAAAAAATACAATTTAAGGTCAAAAATACTGAGTGATAAAAGTTTTGGAGGCAAACGTTTCTCTCATTCCATCCAACAGAAAGGCTCCTTTTTTTGGTTGTACCACAGACTTTTTTTTGTTTTTCACTCAAGTAAACATGTTTACAGCAACAGATGATGTCAAGCAAATAAAAAAGATAAATATGACATTCAGATAAAGTGCACAAGTGCTCAGTCAAAAAAAAAGACAAAGTGGATCGCACAAATACATTCATCACATGTTCTGTCATTCATGCACATAAAACTGGGTCAGACAGGTGCGATTTTACAAGGCAAGAACCACCAGAACCAGTTGGGCTGTGTTGGTTAGTGAGCAGCCAGACTGGTACCACGACACGGACCAGAAACAAAGCATGGGAGAGTTCTGACGGACGAAAAGTGTGAAAAGCAGCCCGACAGTTCAGGTTCTAGCTAAAAGTAATTTTTATTGCATTATGTGAACGACCTAACCTGAAAAATGAGAATTTATGACAAATGATTTAAACCAGCTGCTCAATAGCAACATGTTCAAATATGTTTAGTTTGTTTAAGGTAAATATTTCTTCCCTGAAGGTTTTTTTTTTTTTGGCTTAAAGAGTCTTCAGAAAGTTTAAATTAAACAACATCTCAGATAATTGGACAACAACCAACACTGATATAGCAATACTTGATTCAGCAATAATCAATAATTTGCTCAATAATAAAATTTTCCAATAAATTTATTTGACTTAAGTAAATATTTCTGTCCAAAAGTATTTTTTTTGGTTTAGTGAGTCTACATTGAGGTCAAAAGACATAAAATTATACGATACTGATAACCAATACCAATATTATAATACCTGTTTCAGTAATTACAGATAATAATGCTCATCAATAACATGTTGAAATAAGTTTATTGTTTGTTTTAGGTAAATATTTCTTTCTAAAAGGGGATTTTTTTGGCTTAGAGTCTTCAGAAAGTTTAAATCAAAGGACACCTCTCAAAATGGCACAATATACGATTATTGATAACCAATATCCACATTACAATACCGGATTCAGCAATAATCAATAATTTGCTCACTAATAATATATTAAAATAAGTTTATTGTTAGTTTTGTTCAAATATTTTAAAGGGAGTTGTTTTGGTTTTGCAAGTCTTCTTTAAGTTTAAATCAAAAGAGATAAAACGGCACGATATGTTACCAATAATCAATAACAAATACTGATATTTCTGTTTCATTAATGACCAATGTTTGCTGAACAATAACATATATAACGAGTCTTCAGTAAGTTTAAATCTAAGGGCACAAAACCGCATCATATACGATACCGATAACTGATATCGATATCTTTATACATGAGAACAATCAATAGTTTCCTTTGTCCAGGCTGAATAGACAAAGGAAGAATCTGATTGTCACACACTAAACATAAAAATTTATGTGATTCTAGAATATTTTCTATATTTATACAAGTATACTTTTTAATTAAATAAAACTATTCAGTAGTTTTGCTACAAAAAATTTCAAATGATTAAGCAACAATAAAATCAGCTAAATATTTTTGCCTTTTTTGTAGTTTCTACAAAAATCGTCTTGGACTCACAGACTTGGTTCAGATTTGTATAAATGTTTCTTTTCCTCTGGGTTCTTTTGGTCCATCGTCGTCAGATCTCTCCTTTGTTTGTTTCTGCAGCGCGTGCGAACCTTCCTTCTTTCCTTCCTTCTTCCCTTCCTCCTCTACCCTCCTCATCCTCTTTTCAGCAGGAAAAGCGACATCCAAGTGAAGCTTTGTCCTCTAAGGTAAACTCTGAGAGAAACCTGCTGCCTTTTTAAAACCTCCAGGTGAGAAATGGCTCATGCAGACTCATGCACGATGCAAGAAAAACAACAAAAAACAAACATTTGTTGATGGCAGAAACAGCAGAAGCAGAAAAAAGCAAACAGCTAAGTCTCCATTCAAACGCGCATCAGTTTCTTCACCAATCTGATTCTTTCTGCTGTGCTTGGTAACTTTCACCCCATTTTAACATTTCATTTTTTTCTTATAAATTTGTACTTTTTTGTTTCATTTTCTTTTTTGCTTAAGAAGCCAAGGCATTTTGCACCAAGGAGTAAACAACAAATCTCAGAGGTAGAACCCGGACCATTTGCTCAGAGAGGAGGCTGGCCAGTAGATCAATAAGACAGACAGGAGGAAACAAACACCTGTGTCTGTGTTTCAGACCTTAAAGCAGCTGACGAGAGACGACAGGAGGAAAAGGAAACAAAGTTTGAAGGTAAATGTTCAGGGTTTTGTCAGTTTGTGTGCAATCCTGAGAGCTGTGCCTCTCAGACGTACAGGATGACGTTGCTGTCTGCAGGACAGTGAAGGCCATCGGTGGGGGGGTTCAGGGATCTGCAGGAGGGAGGCTGCAACTGCTGGCAGCTTTTGGGATGAGGCGAGTCGCAGTCGTCCGACGTCAACTCCCCGATGTCGTCCGACTGAGTGTCCGACATCTCCAGGTCGCTGCGGATGCTCTCCGGCTGGGCCAGGGTCACGTCTCTGAGCCCCTCCCTGATTGACGCCCCTGGCGACAGTCCCAAAGCCCCGCCCCTTCTGGAGCTGCAGTCCTGAGGCTCCTCCCCTCCTGAGGCAGTCGCCATGGCAGCAGAGCTTGGCTGTGGAGCTAGGTCCTCCTCACTGGTGAGGCAGAGATGGCTGGGTTTGGTCTCGATGTCCACCTGGATCTCCAGGTTGGTGCCGTCCCTGAGGAGATTTTAGACGCGTCAGTCAGCGTGAGGCTCACTCTTCTTCATCAGACATGGAATTGGTGGGAGACGCCCAGCTGCCCTGGGTTTCCCCACAAGTAAGTTCTTACTAACACTAAAGTGAGTTTTAAAGAATATGTTGCTCTTTTTAATACAAAATGGCCCCAAATTCCTAAAAATATTACAACTGTTAGAGTGCAGACCCTGTAGTTGAGGTTTGACCAGCTCAAATACTTGGGATTATTTAATAATGATGATAAAATGCAATCTAATTCATCCTGCAACATGAACCGCAGTGTGAAAACATTTTTGTTTCACACTGTTTACACTTTGAATAACATTCGTTTTCCAGAGAACAGACATGCAAATGAGCCAAAGAGCATTTATTGCTCATCTCTCTGAGATCAGCTCCACCACCAGTGTCTGAGCAAGCAGCTGAAACCAGGATGTTTCTGGAAATATGTGCAGCTTATGTTGCTCTAAAATAAACCAAAAATCTAAAACGAAAAGGTTGAGCCACCACAGAGACCGACTTCTGGACCTCTTTGGTACCAGTTTGCCAGCTGCTGTTTCAGGACTGACAGGTGGGGAACCTTTAGTCCCATCACTGTCCTTATTTTACACCAGTGAAAATGTTTCCAAACAGCTAACTTTGTTTTTCTTGAAAGCTACCATGATGCCGTTCAGTCCTCTCACCTGTCGGGTAAGGTGTAAGAGGAAATGATGGATCCGGCCATCCCTCGGGTGCTGGCGCAGTCGCTTCCTGCTCCCAGACTTCCCGTCTCTCTCTGGGCTGATTCCTTGGCCAGTTCCCCTGGTTGAACTTCCAACCTGCAGGAGCAAAAACATCCGAGTCAGGATATCAGTTAGATCGGGTAGAATCAATAAAAACCGGAGAGAAAAGGACCTACTGACTCCTCACCTGCTGTACTTGCTGGTTCGGGTCCCCAAAGCGCCGCCGGCGAGCGTGTTGAAGTGCGGAGTGTCTCCCAGATTCCCAGGGGCCACAGAGAGGCCCTCACTGGGGGACGTGGTGCTCAGACCGCTGACCGCTCCGTCCAGGCTGCTCTCTCCGAGACTCGGAGACTTCAGGGCTCGCCACGCGTCCGCCACTGCAGATGGAGAAAATAAACCCAGTCAGATCCAGAAGATAAATCTATTTGGCTATTTTCACATCTGATAGTCAGTAGATTCAGTGAATACTGAAATAGCTAAACTGGTTATGTTTTTGCTTTCATAAAGACAGTTATTTGGTTGGCACCAAACTAACCAAACCCTTTGAAAAGCTTGTTCACCTCCTGGCCTGAGGGGGCGCTGCATCAAGAACCACTGAATGAAACGACACAAAAACCTTCAAAAAAGAAAATTTTCTTCTTCATCAAATGGAAACAAAAAGGAAGTTGTGCCAGATTTTAACGGTTGGAGGATTCCTCTTTTGATCATGAGCCATTTCTCCTCCTAGTCCTAAACTCACGAGTTTGTTGAGGTTTTTATTTACCCAGAATGCCATGTGCTGTTGTTAACTTCAAACCAGAGTTCAGTTCAACTAACTGAGATCTACATTTGTAGGTGGACATCATTCACACCTCCCACAACGAACCGGACTTTCTACGCAAACGGACTGGATTATAGTGGACTAAACTAGGATGGTCTGAACGCAGTCTAAGGTCTGATTGCAGCTCACCTGTGATTGGTCCATCGTCTTCATCAAAGTCGATTCGCACACCGCGGCCCTTCCCTCTGCTGACGCCACATCCGCCTCCTCTGCAGAGCGAGATGGGAACAACGCCGTACACGTAGGCCAACATGATGGGAACGCCGACGCCTGGAAGCAGTTCAAGGTTTTTAGAAGATCTGCTTGGCCTTTGAGTTCAGCAGAGATTCACCGGCGTTTCTTACCGACGCTGACGGCCGCGATGACAGGGGCGGTGATGACCGACAGGGCCACGCCCCCTGTGATGGCCAGATTCCTCCTGTGGCGAGACGCCTTCTTCAACTCGTAGTGAGCGTGGATCTGCAAGAAAAACAATAACATCTCATATAAACAACAGAACTTCTCAGGTAATTTGCTAAATTTGAGCCAGTAAAAAACCCCCAGACTTATATTCAAACTTTATGTTTAAAATAATTTATAAATTTCACTTCAAAACAAGATAGCATCATCAGAAGAGCTATGATCTGGAATGCAGCCTTTATTAATATGTCAATAATAAATCCAGAGTCTGGATAAATTACAATCTAAACTCATAAAAACATAAAAATGGGGCAGGAATGAACGTGCAGTTCCACCTTCAGCCACAAGGTGGAGGTGAAGAGAAATAAACAGCCTTGACTCTCCTTTCAACACACAACCATCAGGTTTTCCAGTAAACTCTGTTTTGTCTATGACTGGAAATTATTGCATCTCATTTAATATTTATACATAAACACAAAACCCCCCAGAAATAAAAGTAAATGTGTCAAATGAGAGGTTAAAGCCTGCACTTCTCCTCATTTAGGAACAACTTGTTAAATTTTGCTGATATTCGCCTGGTTTAGGTGAAAGCTTGAGGTCAGCTTTGGTCACTTCTAGAAAACTGACATCATTGAGGTCAAACTGGAACTTCAGCAGCAGCATTGAGCAACGCTGGAAGTTCCAGAGAGCCGCTGGGGATTGTGACAGACCAACTGTGTGTCTGTGGTTTCTGTTTCCTGTGCTGCCTGGAGGCGACAGCGCTAGAGAACTGACCATAAACCTGAATGAACGAGTGAATGAGTGAATGAATGAGTGAATGAATGAATGAATGAATGAATGAATGAATGAATGGTCTCTGTGCGGGAAAGACGCAGCGATGTGTTCGCTGGAACTGATGTGTGATAAAACTATTTGCACATGTATCAGATAATGTGCAAATGAAGGAAAAGTCCCGTCACCTTCCCTCCACTTCCTGTTGTTAAATTACCACATGCAGCGTGAAAAGGCACAAAAATGGAAACGCTGGCCTAAGTTTTACCTTAGAAATCTTCATTTGATTTTACAAACAAGAGTTATGGCAGGTTGTTAAATTCAAGGAAATAATAAACATTTATCAAAGTTACTTTCACAATTGCACAGATAATTAAAACCGATTAAATGTCACCTGCTTTCACCACTAAATATGAAAATTAAATATTAATTTACAAAAAATATATATATAGAAAGGTTTTGCTTAGCATAAAATACTAGTAAATAAACTCAAATGTTTGTAGTGAACGTCAGAAACACAAACCAGCTTTAATTGTGTTCATTTTGTGTTTTCAGTGTGAACTCGACTCTCTGCGGTGCCTCACCTTTCGGCCGACGTAAACCGGGATTCCGATGACCATGGCGGGAACGGCGATGCCGGCGATCAGCGTGATCCCGACCGGCGCTCCGATCAGCGTTCCCAGCTGCCACAGGATCTTCTTCTTCCTGCTCCAGGGTTTCTTCCCCCAGAAGGTGCAGCCGGACGGACTGCGGCGGGAAGCAGAGGAGCGACGTGAGTTCACCCATCAGCAGGACGCCGCCGTGCGGCGCCACCGCAGGCGGACGGGTGGGCGGGGCCTACCTGAGGTAGTGCAGGTCCGAGATCTCCTTCATGCAGAGCCAGCAGAACTCGCAGCCGCACACGGCGCAGGTCATGTGGTTGCAGCTGCCGTCGTTCATCTTGATGATGTAAGCGCCGCAGCGAGGGCAGGGCTTGATGTCATCAGCTGGAGACAGAAGGAGACGAGGTCAGACGCTTCAGACGCTTCAGGAAACGTCTGACCAGAGGGAATATTGGAGCTCCTCTAATTAATTAGACTGCTGCGTTCAGGAGTTTATGCTGAGATGGGAGTTTTTTCTTCCACTAAATTATTTGAAAGCACGTTTTTCTTACTGTTACTTTTTAAAAATACTTAATGAAACATTTGTGAACTTGTTTCAGAAGAACCAATTTCCCAGAGGATTCTGAAAACTGCACAGTTCTCAGAAAAACTGAAAGAGATTGGAGTTTTTTCCTCCATTAAATGATCTGAAAACACTTTTCTCTTAACGTTTCCGTTTTAGAAATAAGTCTATATTTTACGGTATACAAAACTCTAGAGGAATTGAGGTTGCACAGTTTTCAGGAAAACTTGAAGAGACAGGAGTTTTTTCTTCCACTAAGTCATCTGAAAGGACTTTTTTCTTATAGTTCCTTTTTATAAATAACTCTGTACTTCATGAAACCTTCTGAACGTCTTTTAAAGAAACCAAAACTGAAGCTGGGCTTCATTTATAGAAACTAATCATGTTTGTTTTTTTTATCTGCTGCCAGGAAACGACCGGTTGTTGAGAAACAAATAAAACTCTTAAGCCGCTGCAGGAAGGACCTGCAAGCTGAGAAACTCCATCGGGGTGATAATTACACCGGAGGATGTTTGGAGGCTTGAACATTGGAAATAAGACAAGTTTGTTGATTCAAGTGGCTGAAAAATGCCTCAATAAAAACAGCATCAGGGTTTTTTCTTTCTGAAAACTTGGCGCAGGACTGAAGATTAGAAGATAAAAACTGGCAGCTGAAGGGATTTACTGGATGGATTTTTAATCAAAACAGGATTAAATGAATTTATGTAGATATGGATTCATCCTGCGGTGTTTTACCTGTGGTATGTTTCTGATTGCATCACAATAAAAACACATTTCCACATTTTTCCATTTGTTTCTGCTGGTTTTTCCGTTTCTGTCAGATTGCATGAGAGGAAACAGAAGTGATGCTTCATGACGTCTGGCACAGCGACGAGTTTTATGTTAATTACAACCAGATGTTCTTGATGTCTACAAAACAGGAAGTTCAAATAAATTTGAGACTTTTTTCTCACATCCTGACCAAAAATAGTTTTCAGTTGTTTTTTTGTTTTTTTTAGGAGAAAATATGCACTGCAAAAACACAAAATCTGACCAAGTATTTTAGTTTCTACTCCAAATATCTCAGTTTAATCTCTGCTTCCACACAAGATCAGCTTGGGTTTGAAAGCTTTTTATAAGTTAATTAATAAAATGATTATCTGAAAGCTGCTTTTTCCATTTCCTCAGGCTGTTAAAATTAGTTTGATCATCTGAAACTTTTCAAGCAACAAAAGAAAAAGCCACAAAAACTGAAGCTCAATGTGCAAGGTGAGAAACGCATCAAGCTTTCACACCTGTAGCTGAAACAAACTAAAGCTGCTGTGCTGAATGCATCTGCTGTGCAGCAGCTCCAAACATGATCCTGCGTCTGACCTGCAGCTTTGATGACATTTAAGGTTTGACAAGATGCAGGACGCTGCAGAGCTAAGAATAGAAACAAATGACTGATTTAAACACTTCCTCCAGCGGTAGGAAAGCAGCGCAGCTTCTGCAGCAGACGCCTCACAGCTTTGAAGCTGACAGACCGAGCAGATGGACGTGTGATAAAATTGACAAAGTCAGAGTCTCAGAAAGGTGTGAAAATGATGGTTTCAAACAGGAAATGCTGCTGCTGAACACTCTGCACAGTCTGCGTAATCTGCTGCATCAGAAGCAGACAGAGTTTAGTTTATCGACTGGCGACTTTCTTTAATCAGCTCTGTTAAAACCCAAAACTGTGGTTGTCTCACATCATAAAACTTTGTAACAAAACAGAACCTTTTAGATTGCTGAAGAGAAAAATAAAGAATGAGAAAAATAAAACTCTAGAAACTTAATTCCCCGTGTTCTTACAGAAGTAAAGAGCTTGTTGGGTGTTTATATTTCTAAAGAAAACTGAATAAACTGCATTTTGGGTCACAAAATACAGCGAGTAGCTTTTTTAGGACCACTGTAGATAGAAAAAGAAGGAGCAAATTTCTTAAAACGCAAAAAAAATTTCTAGAAAATTTCAGAGATTCATCTAAAAAATTCTAAATTTTATGGCCGAAATTAACTCATTTTATTATTATTACTATTATTTTCAAAGTCCCTAAGCGCCGTTATACACTCTGTTACTCCTTCTAGGTCTGGCATAGCTCTGCCATCTTTGTTTTTGTATCAACCGACTCCGCTAAGAATCACCCGTGGCGCCCTCAGATGGATGGAGGCCAAACTACAACACTAAAAGAAAGTCTAAGTGGGCAAATTAATCAACTGGAACTAATCTTAATCTAATAAACCATTAATCGACTAATCCCTGGTTTAGGTCCAGTAACGGTGAGGCTGAGAGGAGTGAGTCTGGGGTTTTGGACTCACCAGGCCCCTGTTCCTGGGTGTAGCTGGGCGAGTGTCCGCTGTGGGTGTGCAGGGATTGGGCCCGCTGCTGCCGGGCCGAGTCGCAGGTCTGGTTCGGGTGCCACGCCTGCTTGCAGTGGTAGCAGAACTCTGCGCCGCATCCCTCTCTCCGACACACCAGCCTGGGACAGCTGGCGCAGCCTGAGGCGATGACTGCAAACCTGACAGCAAAACATGGAAGAGGCACAAATAAATGAGTCAGAAACTAACATTTTCCAATCTGTGAGGCAGCGGCGGGCAAACAATCAAGTGTTGCGGCATCACAGAGCAAACCAAGCGGGTCGCTGGTGCATCATGAGCTCCTTAGAGCCGGTTTTAATCTGCAGAAGTGACGGTGAGGAGGATCCTCTCACCCGTTTTGCACCTTGGTTGGTAGAACCTCAGACTGCAGGTCTTTAGAGGGAACTGGGAATAAATAATGAGGCAAGCTGTCATGTAAGCTGTTTCACGCCGGTCTCCAGGGAATGAACGTCTCCGTGTCGGAGACGCAGCGTGGGAAGCAATCAGTGGTACAAAAACCCTCAGCAGCCGTTTAAAAGAGAAGAAATGATGGATTTTCATGTTTTCTCAACTTGTTTAAAAGCTTCACAAACAGAAAGATGATGAAGAAATGTTTAACATCTATTCTATAAATAACTTTGTTACCTAAACGCTGTTTTAAGATTAATATTGTACAAAATTTCATAATTACTTTTTTAAATTCAAAATTGAACAAAGCTGTATTGAAAACAAACAATATTCTATTACTGTAAATGAAGTGAACCTGCTAACAGGTAAAATCCATAAATCATTAAAAACGGCTCTAAAAATGTTTATAACTGCATGTTTTAACAGATCAAACATAAAATATGCGCTAAGATGCATTAATACGAACAGTGGAAACTGTCTTAGCACCAAAACAGAAGCTAAATATAAAACTTAAGTGTTAAATACCAATAAGTTTAACATTAAAAACAGCAAAATGTTTATGTTCATCATCCGAGAACTTGGAATGCAAAACATTTGGTGCAACAAAGACAGAGATTAGCAGGAGATTTAAGCGTGTCAATCACCCGAGAAATCACAAAAGAGGGGATTACAAAAGGCTGTCAGGAAGCTAAGTGGCTGAAAACCCGTCGTGGGAGTGGAAGAACAAAACAAACGTGCTGCCATTTTTTATGAAAGCTATTTGTGCTTTTAGGGCTATTAAAAGGAAAGAAATGATAACATGACAAACAGTTTTATTGTGTTGCTCCTCTACTGTGGCAGCTCGGCGTTCCGCTTTAACGCCTCCTCAAACTCTGTGAATCTCAGGACCGGGACTGAGCAGATATCGTTCCTCCTGATGAGCATCGACTCCAAATTAACTTTGTTCTCTGCTTCTCCATGTGGGGAGAGAAAAACAGGAAAAGTAAAGATGATGGGAGTGAAGAGCGCACCGTTTGGTTCTGAGCAGAGAGCGAGTTTCTCTGACTGTGTTTGTTTCATTAAGAAAAGGTCTGGCCTTAAAGGGGAAGTGTTTTGTGAAATCGACTTTTTCATTCTCTCATCAAAAACACACCTGGAGTGTTGCCTTGATTCTTTTATGCATGTTTGAGAAATCCTTTCATCTCCATTGCAACCATTCAGCTGCGCAAAATGCCTGGTTGGACCTAGCTCCGCCTTCGAGGTGCAGCTCCTCCCCCACTCGGCTCCTTCAGACTAGCCAGGAGCAATTAGCAAACACCTGGTGGAACTGCTGAGCTCGTTATGGGAGCTGCTGCTCAGTGAAACGCATGTAGAAACATGTCTTCCTAAGGTGGAGTTTCAGAAAGAGCAGGAGCTTCTTAAAGAGACAGAGGCCCAATTTCAGGGCGTTAAATTACAAAGTAAAATTTCTTTTAAGTAATATTTGATTTATGCAGCATTTCTTTAACAGATGAAGGTAACAGTTACTTTATTGTACTATAAAATGATACTTGATGGCTGGAAAATGCATAATACTTCCCCTTTAAAAAGATTTTCAGCTGAGTTGTTGTGTCTTTAAGGAAAAGCAGAACAAACCAGATCATCTGATCTTCAACTTCACGTCATGTTTTTAGCTAACAGTTATTGGAGAGTAAATCTTTAACAGATTTGACTGAAGAAATGAAAATAAACTGTTTTTACATGGGCTGCTGGTTACAAAGAGTCTAAAGATATGGTGCATGTCATGTTATGGCTTTAAGAGAAAACAACCAGCGTTCGCCACAGCCAACCTCACTTTGAACCAATTGGTCTGAGTTTGGTAGTTTTTAGAGAAAAATGATTCATAACACAGACCAGATTTATCTGTTCACACAGGATTAAACCCCAAGTTTCCAGATTAATTTCTGAAAAACTTTGAGTTAATAAATGGTTCCTCAGGCTTTCTCAGCTTATGTTTTAGAAAGTTTTCCTTTTCCAGACAAGATGAGACAAGAAGCAACATTCCTGCAAGGCGTCATCCGTTCTCACTGCTGCTCTGCCAGGAACGTCCCAGACTTTCCACCCTTCAGTGACTTCGCCCACTTTCGATTAGAGAGGAGCTAATAAAAACACAGATTAACATGTTTTCCCTGCTACATCAGCTCTTAGAGCTTCTAAAGAGGAAAGGGATTTATCAAAGACGTGACTTCATAACTGCTTTTTATTTCTAATGGCAGGAAAAAAGAAGAACTGCAGTTTTAATGGGACACAGATTCTGTGCATTCAGCTGGAAAACAAACAAATCTGTTTGGAGAGTTTAAAAGCTGAGGAAGAGGTTTAAAAGTTCACCCTAAAATTAATACTTCACATTCTGGTAATATAATACAAGTTTTTCTCGTATTGTTACGGCTTTTTTTCTTATTATTTCGACTTTGTGTTGTGCGACTGCTTCTCCTAATATTATGACTCTTTTTCTTATGACCTTTTATAACATTATTATGACTTCTTACTTTCAGTCATATGATTTTATTCTTACAATATTATGATTTTATTTTTGTATAGCTCTTTTACCATTATTATGAGTATTTTTGCAATATGACTTCTTGTTGAACGACTTTATTCTTGTATCATTGCTACTTTTTTCTCATATTAAAACTTTATTGTCGTAATATTGTGACTTGACTCTCATATTATTTTGACTTACAGACGTAGAACTTTATTCTCACAATATTGACATAATTGTCCTGTGAATTTTTCTTTTGTTGCAGAATTATAACTTTATTTTCCTTATTTCTTAGCCTGGCACTAATACTCTGTATTAAGGCTCGTCTTTATTTGCTAATTTGTTAAAATTCTCCAAATGTCTCAGATTGTGTCGAACGTCTCTTATCCTCGTATCCAGTTTTAATATTGTCAAAAATATTTTTTCCAGTAATTAATGCCCGTTTTCATTGTGCCACCACATAGAAATTATAATGTGAGGCTTTTTGTGCCCTTGTCCTGACTGATACCTTGGCATAAAGACTTCCTTTCAGTGCAGAGGTAAGTTCTCTGTTAGCCAAATGAGTTAAATCGAGTCAGAACGTCAGAACTTTAATCCAGATGAATCAGATCCTCAGGTGGGAAACAGAAAACACTGAATGTTAAGCATCTGTGCAGAATTTGTTTCTCCATCTGGATTATTTTTTTGTCTTTTTGAGGCATTTCAGCGAGAATAAAACCGAAAAGTGAGATGTAAAGTAACAGCGAGGGAGGCGGAGCTTCATGAGCGCAGACTCACCGCGTGTTGGAGAGGAAACATCCACAGACTCTCCTGTGTGCATGCATCTCCTCTGGGACACACACACACACACACACACACACACACACACACACACACACACACCAGCAGGCCCAACAGAACCGCTCTTCCCGCCTCTGTCGGCTGCATAAGCTCAGAATCCTCATGCAGGTCCGACATGTAAGTACTGATCGGTGTAATTAAGCCCCGTTGCCCCGGCAATGCTCCCTCTGCATGGCATTGATAGTTGCCATAGCAACAGATAGCCGGAGCCGAGAGAGACCAGGCTTTGTTCTGACTGGATGCTTGGATCGGACCGTCACAGATTCTGACTGGTCCAGGCCGCGCACACGGGGTCAAAGGTTAACCACAACAAACAACATGGAGACAGCGTGGTTTAAAACGAATCCATTTTCTCAGTGATCAGTCTTTAAATTTCAGGGCAGGAGACGTTTGAGGCCGCTCCTCCTCTCCGGTGAAAACCGCCAGCCGTTCCCTCGGCTCTGCAGCTCCGGATGTTTGTGCTGAATAACAATTTGGACTTTGCCAACCTGTCTGAATTAGAGCGAGGCTGAGTCACTGCTGGCGTCAGGCAGCGGACCGTCGGCTCTCATATTCAGGTCAGCAGCTCCGTCTTCTCCAGTTTGATTTTGTTTCCAACAGGAAGACGCAACAACTTATCTCTAATCTGGCTTGTCTGTAATCACAAACTGTTTCTGCTCGAATGTTCCCAAACACAGAGACTAAATTAGCACATCTTCAAAAAGATTTCAATCACACCAAGAAAAAGTTAAGACGATAAAGTTTACACAGTTGTTGTTTTTAAAAAGCAAAGCCTGTTGAGGTTTATTTTCATCTGCACTCTTGGATGACTCACGCTGAACAAACAAGGAGGCCCAGAAAAGAGAGAGAGGCCGAGTGACTGGATGGGTCTGACCGTGGGAGGAACTTTAATCAGACACAGAGGGGACAGTTGGGGAGTGGGCTGAAGATATTTCAATACGAAACCAGACCTGCTATCAAACACATAAACTGCATAAAAACTGGCATTCAGATGCATAAAATCACCTGAAAAACCACCATGAGTCAGAATCACTTCGAGTCATAGCGCCACAAATGAGTGGGATGTCAGAAAATATACATAAAGCAAAAATAAAACTCTTTTTTTGTGCAGTATGACAATTTATATATTGGTTAAAAATAATGTTTCTGCTTTTGTTGTCATTACTGCTTCCTGTCTTTAGGGGGCGGTAAGTGCGGAAAAACTAGGCAAATTATTACAAAGCAACAGCAAAGAAGAAACAGGAAAAACTGTTTTTTCCTCCAGTTTTTTTATATAATTAAAACTGGAAATTTTCAAAAGAGATTTTAAAACTACGTCAAGGTCTCAAAATCCACTGGTTGCTATGGTGACACTGCCATTTAAGAAAAAGTGGGAGATTTAGCTTCGACTCAAACAAACCGTCACTGTGCAAAACCGGACATGAATTAGAAAACATTTAGTGATGATTAATAAAAGGAAAACCCTTCTGCTGGTTTTCTAGGGTTTTACATGAAAAAGATGCTTCACTTCCAGTTTTTAAAAGGAAACCAGCAAAATGAGAGCGAGTTAGCGGCAGACTGTCTGCACTCTGGGCTGATTTAGCAGAAAACTGTAAATCTGACAGCAGAGAGAGACACACTGGGTGGAAGTAGAGAAAATAACCTCCAATTTTTATTCATACATTTTATAGGTGGAGTTTAAACTGCAGCTTAAATTCAAACGTTTCTGAATATTTCATAGGGTGAAAAATCTGGAGTGTCTGACATCATAACAAAAAAGTGGAAGAATAAAGTATATATATCATAAAGTTATTAAAGTCTGACTTATTTTAACTTCAAATGATGTTTCTATTGTTAGCTGTTAAAATTTTCCTCAATACTATCTGATGTCTTCCAACTTAAAGTTAGAAACTTGCGTTTCCTCATCGAGTCTCATGCTTGAATGGGGTTTCCCAATGTGACTTTTCTGATTAACCAATCAGAAAACATAATGGCAACACAGCAAAATTACGCAAGCATTTAACCGCCACAGCCAGGAAATAAATACTATAAATAAAAGTCGACATAACAACTTTTATGTCGCATTAAAACCAAATTATGTTCTCATTCAAATGAAATAATGGCAACAATTCACAAGATGTTTCAGTGTTATGTTGTCTACCAGAAATGATAAAATGAATTCAATATAAATAAATTATTACTTTAATTGATTTACTCATAAACAAGAACTTACCCCAAACATTTTTATTGTTATGTTACTGTTATTATTTTCACTTAGTAAATATAAACATGTCTTTTTTTTACATTAATTTACATGAACAAGTGGGATTTTCCCTACATACCGCCTCATTTAAACGTGCACAAGTACAGAGACATTACTTCAGAAGTACAAATGTTGAAGAGGAACACAAACTTTGGTTTGCATTCACTTACTGCTTTCCTAGATTTTTCCTAGAAATAGACGTTGGTCCTAGCGAGTATAAATACCTGTCAAATAACGTCAAATAAACACTTTAGTTCTTAAAAGTGTTATGAAATATAAAATCTAAAGTTATTTATGAGTACATATGATGGTTTAAAGCATTAAAGTATAAAAATTCCCAAATAGAAGGAGTGCGCTTGGAAAGCCTTGTTTCTGTCAGTTTTAAATGTCTGCCACCAGATGGCGTTGTTTCCCGCAGGTTGAACCTTTAAGTTTTATGGAGGAAAAAAGCTTAACTATGGGATGATGGAAAGCCATCAGATAGGAAACAAATGAGCAGGAATGACTGAGTTCCTGATAACTGAACTGACTGAAACCTGGACGTGAACCAGCAGAACCCAGAAGGTTTGCGTTTTTTGTTCTCACACCAAGGCTGGGCTCCAATAAAATATTTCAGTCAAGATTTTTTCACATTCTCCAAAATCAAAAAGCTTCATCGTCACCAAAATCTTTATGAAAAAGTCACAGAACGCCGAGACATGACAGGAAAAGAGATTTTTTTCCAGCTACCACAGATTCTGCGGCTTTCCCCTGTGACTCTACCTGTACTTTCTACCCAAAACCAAAAGAAGAAGAATATCACAGCCTGAAACTCAAAGACAATGAATCACTCCTCCTGCTTTTTATGATCAAACAAACGCCTCTCATTTGTTCCAGAAAGCGAGCGGCTCAGGCTGTGACTCGCTCCGACCACAGAAGCAGCTCCAGGCTTTCTAACCCACTTTCTGCCTCTCGTTTTTTAATCTGTCCGGGTCCAGAATCTCCTTCAGTCCCGTAGACGTCTGTGAGAAATAAACACTTCAGGGTTCGCTGCATCCGGAAGCTGCTCACGGTAGTTGAATTTACGCTCTTAACAATAACTTCCTTGTTTGCACTCACAAATTCCCCTTAAAGAAATGAGAGGTAAGAGTCAAAGCTTCGCTGGATTGACGTCAGATTGACAGTAAGTTCAATTACATCACACAGAAACAGGAAGTTCACCTCTCAGATGAAAACTGGCTAAAACTCATCTAATTCAAGCTTTTATTTCGTTAGTAGCTCCTAAAACATTCATTTCTGACTGTTATGCTGTTTTTGAGTTTTAAATGTCTTCAACTTCTTGGTTTTAATTTAAAATAACACCCTGAAAAATTTCATAGGGTTCCAAATTCAAAAATACTTTATAAATCCCAAAGGGAAATTAAAGTTGTTTAAGGGTTTTCAAAGAGTAAATTAAATTAAGTGAAAATATAAGGCCTGTCACAATAGCAAATATTGATGAACGATAAATTATCCCAGAAGTTATTGCGATAAACCATAATATTGTTGTTTTGAGACCATTTTAAAGAAATATAACGGTAAGGGCATAATAAAGCAAGAACACAATCTCAAAGATGAGTACACTAAATTCTAATGAACATTTAACGCTGGGACTGGAAGATATTTTAAATATCTGCAATAAATAAACAGAACAACAGAAACAACAAGTAAAATGAACAATGAGTCTGTAAACAAAACTGTCCTTAAAAATAAGGGCTAACTGAGAAAAAACCAGACTGAAGACTTTTACCATCCATCCAGAAAAAGAAAAACGATAAATCAGGCAAATGGAAATTACTGAGCTTGTTAATCATTTGATTAATTGATTTATTGCTTATTGGGACAGGCCTAAAAAACAATAAATAATAATTCTATCCCTTTACTTATTGGGTTTTACATTTATGTCTATATTGAAGATCATGACACTGTATGCCTTTCTCTGACAGGAACATGATCCTCTGGGGCCAGGGGCGTAGCAAGCATTTTTCAAGAGGGGCCTACAGACCCCTACAGCCCCCCACTGAAAAGTTTCCTTCTTTCTAATTTCTAGTTTTCTCTCCTTTCTAAACGCCAGAATCTCTTCAGTTCTGGTTGCTTGTGGGTCAGAACATCTCTGGTGTTTTACAAATAAAACATGTGATTCCCGGGTTACAGACGGCACCGTGAACCGTTACTCACCCGCAGTCGGGCGCAGGGCACCATCTGCAGTCCGGGTCGGAGGCGAGGCAGCGGCGCAGCAGGAACTCCTCGTACTTCTCCAGCAGGGCGGCGTCGTCCAGGATGTCGGCCACCTGCCGCGGGGCCAGCCGCTCGGCGCACTCGGGGCAGCTGAGCTGCACCCGGCTCTCCGTGATCTCGATGCGCAGGTACTGGCGCAGGCAGCAGAGGCAGGAGCGGTGGCTGCAGCCCAGCAGCTCGGGCAGCTGCTCGGCGGGCTGACGCACCAGGCACAGCGGGCACTCCAGGAGGTTGGGTTCTCCGGCGCCGGCGAGGGACGGCTGGCTGGAGGAGAGTGGCTTTGAGGGGGTGCTGCAGGCTGCGTCCTTGCTGTTTGCGGTGGCTGCGGCGGTGGCTGCAGCGGTGGCTGCAGCGGCGGTAGAGGCGGCGGTGGAGGCTGCGGTGGAGGCTGCGGTGGGCGTTGAACTCAAGGCGGCAGGCAGCAGCTGCTGCTGTGCGTGGTGATGATGAGCTAATGGAGCGGCCGCCCCTCCTTTGGGGGCCCGTCCGCTCCGGGGGCCCCGCTTGCTGTGGAAGAGGCTGTGGAAGGAGATACGGCCCTGGCGCTTCCCAGCTGCTCGGCACTTAGGGTTGGGAACGCCGCTGACCGATGAGTGAGGCGACTCGGAGCCCTTTTCTGAGCCCATTTTCCTTTTTATTCCTCCTTGAAATTCCAACGAGGGGACACGAGCTGCGGCTGGTTTCCTCGTAAAACCAAACTGAAACAGTTTTTCAAGGTCTTGGCTCAGACTCTTCAGAAACCTCCTCCCCTTGCTTTCATGAAAAAACAAACATTATCAGGAAAGGGCAGAGGGAGATAAACAGAAATCGAAAGGAGTGGCGCAAGTAAGCAGGAAAAAGAAAAAAATCCCCCTGAGGTCCCAGTTTGTCTCAGGTTTGTCCGGATGAAGTTTCACAAAGAAAAAAGGAGAGAAGAAAGGAGTTTTCTTCTCTGAGGCAGAAGACGGAGTAAAACTGTTTCACTCGTCACTCTCCTACAAAAACACAGAAAAGAATAAAACCTAAAAATCCACAGCTTGGTTGTTGTAACTCCTCTCTGCTTTGGACCTCCTGATTCTCCTGGGTCGAGTCCGGAGCGACTGATCCTCTTCTGCTCCTGTTGCTGAATGCCGGCGTCTCTGAACGCTCCTCTCTGTCGGGCAGAAAGAAGGCAGGAAGTCAGCACAAAGAGCATGCTCAGTGTGACACACACCTCTCCTCTCTCCCTCCCTCCCTGCCTCTCCGCTCGGCTCCTCCTCAGTCTCACTTCAGGGTTTTTTTTCTCTGCTGTGCATCTGAACCGACGATCTGTCTGCTCTGGTCGCGTTCGAACACACGATGGTCAAATGGAAGAAATTCTGTGTTAAAACCTCAGATTCAACGCATGACATCATCCGCGACTCCACCCAATCATGTCTTTGTGTTAAAACCAGTCTCCTGCTCTACAGCACGCCGAGCACCACGAGCTCCTCTCCCACTTCACACTGCGCTGATACTGCCGTCACCATGGCAACGCTCACTACAAGCAATGGAAACGGCGACTTGAATCTGCCTACAAATAAGAAGAGACACAACCTGCGGTAAACAGGTTAATAGAGTCAAATATACAAACAAAAAACATGTTTTAACTCTCAAAACTACTTTGGATTCTTCAGTCACAAGCAAAAAATGCAAAATGAAACATATAAATATAGACTTCTATAACACTCAAATAGGTGTCCTGGAAATATGGAGGACTGTAATTACCAGAAAACAAAAAATATTGTTTTACAAATATACCTTATATATGTACACATACGCCATCAAAATATATGCAGATTTTCCATTCGCTATTAAGTAAACAGGTACAAACACACACAGATATATCTGCATTTAGATGTATGGGAGCCTGGGATTGCCAAAAATCAAATATGAATTTGATTTTAGAAATAAATGAATAACCCCAAAAACATTAAAACAATATTGACTTCCACTCTTAAATATCCCATACATGTTGGGAAAAAAATCAGCATTTAGAAGTATGGGGGACTTAGACTGCCAGAAATCTAATTTGTTTCACTGATATATATAAATTTGAGTGTGGAAATAATTAAAAAACAGTAATAAAAATACAGAAAAAATATTGTCACTCTTAAAAAAGCACACACATATTAAAATAAACTTCTAAAAGACATTTACACTTAAGGTAAAAAATATGGAAGACTGAAAGTGACTTAAATTAAGATTTTTGTACAGAAATATACGTTGACTTCAGAAACATTAAAGAAACCAACAAAACCTAATAAAACTTAATACTCACTCCTAAATGAACACAGTTTAATTCTGAAATATGGAGGACTGTCAATGCCAACAACCTAGCAGTTTGGCTAACATATCAATAATTAGCTGACAGGTGAGATTATTCTCATAATGTTATATGAATAAACATTATATTTTGATATTTCTTGTATTTTGGCAGTGTCAGTCCTCCATAGAGAAACACGTAATTACTATCTAACATATGGAAATACCAAGTCTCACTTCTAAAAATGCACAAACCGAATTAAAACAAAAATTTACAGCCCTACACATAAAACAAACATTTCCAAGAACACGCCCTCCCTATATATTCATATATAACTAAACCAAACATACATAGACTCATAAAGTTTCACAAAAACTCTCCAAAAACAAACACAATGAACTAAAAAAGCTCCAAATACACAAAAATTCAACTGAACATAAATAACACTTAACACGTTACACACCATTACAGACACACTCAACCCCAACACATTGCACACACACACACACACACACACACACACACACACACACACACACACACACACACACACACACACACACACACACACAGATACACAAAACACACACACACACACACGCACACAAAACACACAGACACAGTTGTAAAAGAAGACTCAAGTGAAAAGTAATAATTACTTTAACACAAAACACACATGCTAATTATGTTCTCATTGCAATTACAGACTCTGTAAGTGCTTCTATTCTGGAACGCAGGCCTGCAGCAGCAGCTCTGGTCAAACGTGTCTTTCTTTGGATCTCCAAATCTAAAGTTAAAAAGAAACTCAGTTTGGGTGCTTTGCTGCTGGAAATATTTCCGCTAAATTAGTTTTGACAGGGCCCTGTAGCCTGTTTTTGACATCTGTGTAACATCTAATCAAGATTAAAAGGAAATACTGAAATTAAGATGTCAGATCTTAATTCAGAGGAGACAGAGCAGATGAGAAGAGGAAGCACAGAGGAGTTTAAAGATATTTTCCCAATTCAGATATGATACAGTAGGAATATGTGACTAAGGCCTTGTACAAACATAGTCATGTCTTTATAAAAACAAATATTTCTGCCACATCATTTAAAAATATATTTGAAGACATGGGATCAGATTCAGATCCCATATCTGAACATTGTTTTGAGCATGCCACGCCCATAGGGGGCAGTGCAGCGTCACGCCAAAACCTGTCAGCCAATCAGATTGCTTCAAAACAACCACAAATTAAATTGAACAGAAATACAAGTTGAACTGCTTTTAAATAAAGTATTAGAATATAAATGTAAATAAAACACAACACAGTATTGGCACATTTTGTGTTGCAGACTGTAAATCACGGGACCCTAAATCTCCATTTCCCCAGGTACACAAACACAACTAAGCAGTTTTCATAAGTAATCGGTTTTAGTGATATTAAATTGAGTTTTTATGTGGACAAAAAGCCAAAACGCATACAAATATATTAATTTTCCCAGATATCCGGAAACTTTTAGACAAGATCTATGATATGGGTGCAAAAAACCCCCCCCAAAAAACCAAAAAAAAAACCTGAATAACTTCAAATAAAGCGCAAGAGTTAATAAGGGATGTAAGGAACTTTTTCTTTATTTAGGCTTCAGGAAACAATCTCACTGCTTGAAACTACTCAGCACAAACATGAATACTGATCATACAGAATCCAGTTTTACACTTGACTGTTGTTACTTTTCAAATAATATCTGCCTTAAATGAACTGTTTTTACTGGTGAAAATGAGTTTTAGTTGTTATCGGAGCCCTAAAAGAGCTGTGCAGGTTTTTGTTGCTACAGAAAATAAAATCCAAACACAACTGATTAAAAAAGACAAACACACTCACTCAGTAGTGCAGATGTTTCCTGGTTTTCCAAAAACGAACCAAGCCTCTGTGATTGACACAAATCTGATTACAGCCGCTCTCTCTCTCTCTCACACACACACACACACACAGGCAGAGTAATGCTGACCCAGTAAACGTCACACCATTCATGTGATTACGATGTCTGCGTCCGAGTGGGGAGACTGAGGAGGGGGATTCATGGCCGTGACGCACAGAAAAACACAGATAAGCCGAACCGACCTGGAGCAGCTGACAGGCTGAGCTGAGTGTCTGATCCAGTTTTCAGGTCAGGAAGAAGAAATATCACAAGAGAACCGAAAATATTCCAAACATCCGCTTTTAAAGTTAATCAGAAACCGACTTTTTCGATCTTCATTTCATATTTCTATTAAGTTTTAGAGCAAATTGACGGAAGATTTTAGTCCGCGCCCTCTAGTGGCCACATTATGAACCTCAACAGCATTAAACAGGAACGCATGAAACAGACTTGCATCATATGAAGTGTTATTGATCAATAATTTATTGCGTAACCAACCTTGCAGGTCTGTGATGACGCACCAGATTAACCAAGTGGATTAAGACGTGTTTCAACATGTCTGAAGCATGTATGTCCAGATTAAGAAGCTTTTCCTAGAAAAATGTACCTAAGCTACAGGTACAGAATCATTTTAGACCAAAAAAAAAAAAAAAAGTGTCTTGGCATCCCAAAATATTGTCTTGTAGAAATCCTAGATGTTTAAAAACTAAAATGTTCTAAACTCTCAATCGCTTTAACTAATATTAAATTATTAATGCAAAACCTAAGATGGATGGATGGATGGATGGAGGGAGGGAGGGAGGGAGGAAGGGAGGGACGGACAGATGATGGATGGATAGATTAATGGATGATGGAGGGATAAATGGATGGATAAATGGATGGATGGATGGATGGATGGATAGATTAATGGATGATGGAGGGATGGATGGATAAATGGATGGATGGATGGATGAACGGATGGATGGATGGATGGATGGATGGATACATAATGTCTCTCTCCACTATGCTGCCTGCAATGATGAAGTTTCACTCACCTCAGGATGCCAGATCCTTAAAAATAAAAGTGATGCTGAGGGCTTGCCGTACTTTCTTTTTTAAATATAGAAACTTAATTAAGCAAGCCTCTGATGTCGCTCCATAACATACTCCATCCCAGATGTAGAGAAAAAGTAATTTCCACACTACTGATCCCAATAAACGCTCTATTCACAATGCAAATGCCTCAAAGACCAAAACACGGCGGTGCCTTTCAGGAAATTGTTTGTTTTTTGCTCTTATCTTCACTCGTTAGAGTTTTACGTGGCCATCTGTTACTAAAGATTAACTTGGAGCTCGTTTGGTGAGTAAGATGTGTGATTCTCAGCGCTGGCAGACTTTGATTCCTGCTGACTCATCAACATCGTTCAAATCTTGATTTTTTTAATGATGCCCAATTAAATAACATCATAAAAGTAGAAAAAAATCTGAGCTGAGTTACTGAACAAAGCAGTTTTATACAGACTGAGACAAAATAAACACATCAAACTGCTGAGATCAAACTATTTTCCAATAAATATGTCAGATCTCATCCGTTCAGTCCAAATATCAGCCAAAACAAAAGTGGCTTTAACACCTGCAGCTGATTTTATAGCGAGCGATAAGAGAACGAGGAAGTAAAATAGCTAAACGCTGTCAGCTTTCTGAGTAATCAGTGGCATCGGATGTGAGATTGAGATAAGCTTCGGCAGAATTCAAACACGCTGCAGGATAGAAGGAAGGAAGGAATAATGCTGAGTGAAAACATTCGTTATTGGCTTTAGGGTCGA
Organism: Alfaro cultratus; assembly: GCA_903066825.1. Taxonomy (NCBI): domain Eukaryota; kingdom Metazoa; phylum Chordata; class Actinopteri; order Cyprinodontiformes; family Poeciliidae; genus Alfaro; species Alfaro cultratus. Next base: position 2,075 of record CAEFZX010012139.1, on the reverse strand, counting down.
AGGTCAAATGCAGCCTAGATTTAACAGAATCTACTGATTAAAACAAAGTGTTCTTTTAAAAGAAACTGCTTTTTAAGTGTCTTGTAGGTCATTTACTCCTGAATTGCTCTGCAGGCAACAAATTTCTGTAACAAGTTTGTTTTAGCTCAATATACTGAACTGTTTTCTTTTTTTGTCCTTTTTTAGATCATCAAACACGTCTGAATATCAGAGAAACTGACAAGCAGCAGTTTTCACGAGGAGAGGAAACACAGCCTGGCTCTTGTTTAATGATAAAATAATGTAATTAATCATATTTTCTGCTTCAGCTCTGGACCTGCTGGCCTCTCTAATCAACCGTCTAATTCTGATTCTTATTCTTCTGTTGCCGTGTAAGTCAGCAGAGATGGGAAAAGGTCAAATGTTTTGCACAGTCAGCACGTCGGAGCGTGACCCTCAGCATCTCATCAGGCGTCTCATTCACTGCGTGAGAAACTCCAGGCGGCCCACGCCTGATTCTCAGCAGGCCTTCAAAGCTAATTCAAACAAAATGAAACACAAACATGTTTTTGGCTCCGGGTCAGACTCCTCTGCTTTTCTGATGAATAATACTGTAAGAAATGAAGCAGGTGAATTCGCTACTGTGGAACGACATTAAAATATTCTGATATCTACTTGCTGAAATGTTACTTTTAAGTCAGGTTTTTCCTACTCAAAGTGCAATAAGTCATTTTTGACATGAATTTTGCACACGCTGATGTTGCAGTGATGGTTGGTTTGCGGTACGTTGTGTGTGCGGCGTTCGAATAAACCTGAGGAGATGATGATCATCGTGTGTTCATCATTTGCCAGATGGAGCTGAACAGCCTCAGAGAACATGATTTGTTATCTCACACTTATCCTCCTACTCCACTGCTGCTCCCAAACACACACACACACACACACACACATGCGCGCACACACACACACACATGCACTGCAGACTTTATGTCCTGCAAAGCTGCTAAAATCTCTTCCTCTGCACACGATCTCCCACATTTAATTTACTCCAAAGTAAATCAGCTTGTTTTTCTCTTGCTTTGTGAAAAAGGACATGAAACTGCAAAAACACAAAATCTTACCAAGTATTTTTGTTCTAGTTACTAGTGAAAATATTTTAATATACTTAATAACTTTTAAGAAAGATACAGATGCTTGTTTTAGTCAATACTTTTTTAATATTTATGAGAAAGTTTTAGTTCCACTGGCAGATTATTTTCTTATAACATGTGAAAATATCTTTTTAAAAGTAAAATAATCTGCCTCTTTTTTGAATCAATATTAAGGAATTATTTAGACAATACAGGCTCCTCTATCTACTAAAGTTCGATTTAGTGTTTTTGCAGTGCAGGGTCAACACACAGGTCAGGAAGAAGACGCCTTCTTTAACCAGACGACATAAACTCTGAGTTTACTGTAAAGGCTGGAATAGATGAAGATCTTCCTGTTCTGACGTTCAGTGCAGAACAAACTGGATGGAAGTTTCAACTAAACCTCAGATCAGCGTCTGAACAAACAGCCATCATCAACATTCATCAACATCCTGAATGAAAAGAGAGCAGAAACACTAATTACACTGCTTTTAACGTGTTAAAAATGTTAACGCAACTAATCACATTGTTTTATTTGCTTTTTAGAAACAAAAGTCCCAACCTGGAATTTTTGTATTGTGTTTCTGGTACGTCTGTAAATCTGATGCACAAGCTTCAAGCTGATCTGATGGGACGCTGGAAAAGACTGTTGTGTTGAAGTTGTGCTAAAAGGAGTTAGCCTATGTTAGCTAATAGGGAGGGTGGCATGACATCATGAATCATGACATCATGACATCATGACATCATGACCCACATCCAGGTTCATGTTGGGTTTTCTGACTCAGAGACAAACAGGAAACACAGGAAGGAAATCTGAACTCAGATTCTTCGACAAACTTTCTGGTTTCACACTTTGACTCAAAACTTCAGGATCCTCCGGTCTCTGCTACTGCAGGACACACACACACACACACACACACACACACACACACACACACACACACACACACACACACACACACACAC